>MU227424.1:4877042-4894627 GCA_018584345.1 Thuja plicata
TAACTATAATGAATCTAGCTAGACCATATGTTTGGCCAAAATTAATTTTTAGTTAGAAATACTAAAATTCAGCTGTGCTGATAAGTTGTCCTAAAAGGTGACAGATTATTGTGCTTTTACCCATATATACTGTGACGAGGACTACAAGACTTGTTTAATATTGAGCAATGTAACGATTATTTATATTTTTATGCAAAGTTCTTTAGATGTTAATATATTTTTACTTTGTCTATGACTGTGTAGTTGCGTATTTTCTAGAAAATAAAGCAATCAATGATCTTAAATTAGAAAAAGTTAAAAAAAATAACAATTAAAAAAACTAAAAAAACAAATAAAAAAATGGACAAAATAAATCACAACATTAAATTATACATTAACAATTAAAAAAACTCAAAATAAAACAAATAAAAAATGGACAAAATAAATCACAATATTAAATTAAACATTATTAAATAATAATAAAAAAATTATAGTCTTTGTCAAATTCCAATTCCAATTCGAAATGTAGAACCAAACATAGAACATGGAGTGTTTAATTCCAATTCCAATTCAAAATTGTTGAACCAAACGCAGAAGTTAGAATTTGTCAGTTCCAATTCTGATTTCAAAATTGGCAACCAAACGCAGAATATGGATTGACTAATCCATCTTCCGGGTCAACCAAACGGTCTCGGAAGATGCAAAACCAGAATTTCAAAACCTAATTTTGAGATAATCAGGTTTTTAGAAAAGAAAAGGAGAACATACAAGAAAACTGGAGAAATGAGATTCAAGTCTTTTTTTTTTGCATTATTCTACTCTCCAACCTCCTTGCAATTGAAAATAAGAAACCTTACATCTCTAGAATTTCCTAAAAAATCTATCTTAATGCAAACTATTTTTTAATTATCAACTTTCTAAACTAATTATGTTGAACTTGAGAACATCTCAAGCAATTTACTAAAATATAAAAAATTTCTAGTCTACTTACATGCAACTTGAGAACATCTAAAATCTCAAAACTTTCTAATTTACCTACATGCAACTCGAGAACATCTAAAGAAATAACTAAAATCTAAACAAATCGCTAAAACCTCCTGCATCAATCTCCGTTGGTTGAAAAGAACACAAGTTCTACAAGTTTCTATTTTCAAACATATCACTTGTCCAGATCTAGTTTCTGTAATTCTCATTCTATAATCCATGTGTTATTAGTTGGTGCTAATCCTTCCCATTGTATCAAATATCTTTTGTATTGACCTCGTGAAGTGTAAATTGTGTTCTTGTGTTCTTCTATCTACATTTTATCTTGAAAAAAACTAGAAAAAATAATCTTTACTTTATACTCTATTGCTGCAACATACTCATCCTTATTCTCATTTGTACTTTTATTTTCTAAAACTTTTACATCCTCCAAAGGGTATTCAACTGCTTTTGTTGGTACTTCTATTTCTTCACTTCCTTCTCTATGCACCACCAGTGCATAAAAAGACTAACTACTTTCAGCTCTTTGATAGCTTCCCTTGTAGACAACACATTTTTATGTTTTCCTTCAACTTTAAGAGGTAATAAAATTACTTTAGAACCATCCTTTTGTAGTGTCGTAAATTACACCTTGTGTAATTCCTCATTATGCCTTTACCGTAGCTAAAATTCAAAATTTCACACAAGCCTCCACATCATACCATGTGTCTTGTCACCTTTGTCATCTTAATTCTTGATCACGAAACCTATTTGGCTCAAAATGTGTATGCGTCACATAGATGTCCATGCAATGCACACTCGTCCTGCGAATTTGCAGGCATGCAAGTGGTTGTTGGGATGTTACAATTGTTGTTTTTTGCAGTGTAACAATTCTTCCCACCACCCATTAACATTATAAATCATTGGAACTACTTAAATTTTTACAAAATGGCTTCATTTGTCTCTCTTCTTGGGGATTCAAACTACTTGGCTCTTGGCAACCCTATTGGCACTTATTCATCATCTTGGAAAATATTCATTGCTCTTTGGCCATTGTATGTCACTACTCTACCACCTGGTCCCACCTTCATCCCACCAAGCCTTGACTTCTTGGTCTTGAAGGGGAGTTCTTTCATACTCATCTAGTCTCATTTGATTGGTATATCATATTATCTAAAACATTTTCTTGTTTATCTATTGTCATTTATCATTTAGTGATTCTCCATTATTTATCTATCTATCTTGGTTGTCCGAGGAGGTGGAAATACTAAAACAAGGGTCTGACAGTGGAAAACCTCTTAATCAGGTAGCCCCAAAAAATTTCTCTCTATTTGTGTGTAAGTTTTGAAGGAGGAAAAAAAAATCTTGGGATTCTTCTATCTCTGGGTTGTAAGATTTATTTCTCGTGTCCTTTAAAATAGTTGCTTTTATAGCTTATCGACACTTTCTCTTTCTCACAACTAGTCTGGATATAATTGTTATTTGGCTATCAACTATCTTGTACCTTTCTATTTCAATCTCGCTATCTTGATTGTATAGGATGCACAAGCCGCGTTGACATCTTGCATATGCGTTGTAGTCCTAGACTTGTGCAGGTGTTTAGGATAATGAGCTCACATACTCGGCCAGTTGGTCTTGACAATTTTCTACCCTATTGTCAAGTAAGAATATTTATACTTGTTAGTATCATAGTGTTATTTTAGTTCAAGCTCTAATTAGTTAGTTAATCTTCCTTGATCATCCTATCTCACCAGAGTGCTAGTTAAGTGAGGTGGGACAAGGGTCAATTCACTCTTGAATATTTTATCAATCTCGAGGGTGGAAAATTACCTTCTCCACATGTTAATGAACCCGACCTGAAGCTAGTTCTTCTACATAATCTTCTCCCCCTCCATTGAGTGATAACCTATTTGTCAATATGATGACCATCACTCCCATCTCACCACCCAATCAAAGGATGCGTGATATTTAGATATTGTTCACCCCTCTAGATGCCCCTATAGTGGATAACCTTCTCCTTTGTATATCCTAGTGTAAATCAATGAAAATGTTGTGAGAGGTGTGATGGTTGGTCCTGCGTGTAGAGTGAATGTCATCACATAGGAGGTAGTCTTCATGAATGAGCTACATCATGTGCATTATGATGAGTCTTAGGAAACCCTTTAGACTCACAATGGGCTATAGCTTCTCCCTTTTGGGTCAACTACCTTGACTATCCTTGAGGGACCCAAGACATTTTCTACAACTTTTGTCATTATGCCCAAGTCTGACCTCTTCCGAGTATAGATAAGTATCCCTTGGTTGATCTCTATGGGGCGGGTCCCCTCGATGTTTCATGAGTGCCTTAAGTTCTCCCATGAGGGTATTGTGCATACTATCCAAGACATTAGATATCAACCTATGGGGGATTCCTATTGGATTAGTTATGGCCTGCTTAGGTAGGGCCTTACTTTCCTAGTAGGATCCGTCATTCATAACTTATAACAAGTATAAGTTTGGGGATCTCTCTTACAAATATTTAGTGCCTATAGCCCCTTTAATTTTTATTCATTTTTGTCTCATCCCACCCTTGTAGTTAAACATTCTTTTTCATTTGTTCCCTCTTCATCGGGGGCTAAAGGTAAGCATGATCTCAGGGGAAACCTCTACACTCGTCGAGGACTTCACAACTTCTAGTGGTGTCTTCTATTCCTATGTTTGTGCCTATCACAGTTAAGGGAAATGCATTGATGTTGCCCAAGTCTAAGGCTTGCCCTTAGTTTGAGCTTTTGATCCTAGTAGACATCCTTCGCCCTATCATCTATGATAAATGTAAGAGGTCACTGTGGGATTCTCCGTCTTCTTTGGCACCTTCTTCCCAGCCTTTGTGGGTGTCTTTTGTTCCTCTAATTTCTCATAGAACGAAACGATGAAAGGTACCTACAAATGAGCTTGCAACTGCCCCATCAATAGCACTTCCTAGTTCATCAATAGGGTCCTCTTCCTTGTTGGTCATGACATCGACAACCACCCTATTGGAGCATGATGCTATAGAGCTTCCACATGTTTCTCACCTTAGTCCACATCTTAGCAAGAACCAACTTTCATGTGAGTGTAAGTGTTGTCAGCAGGTTAGAGTCATAAAATGTTAGGCCGCTGTGAAGGTAGAGATTGGGTATTTGGTCCTATGTCCATGTCGCTGCTCCTACTCCTGCTCCTACTTCAATGCTTACCACATCTATCGCTCATCCAACCACATCTTTAGTTTTGTTTCCTGCTACTCTGGGAGTGACTATTAGGCCTCATGCCAAGAAGGTATAGGTTATTATCTCCCCTTCCCAAGAATCTCCAATGATCACCTTGCTTCTTGATATCATTTTGTTCCCTAAACCTATAAACATGTTGCATACACAAGTGGTGTATGATGCAGTCATGTCTGCCACCTCACACCCAAGTTCTATCGTCAAAAATCTACTTTGACAAATCTTCTATCTATTTTTGTTCTCGCAGTGGAGAGGGCTCCATATTCTCTCAATTTTGTTACCGACCCTTTTACAAAGGTCGGTGATCTAAATCATCGTATCTTGCCTCAAGTTTAATTGCCTAAATCTTACGAGGCATATATGTTTGAATTGCTCAAGGAAATTATGATGTTGATGACAATCTTTACATGATCCCTCACACTTGTCTCAGTTGAGCTTTTGGATGAGAACATTAAGGTGGTTTCATCCTTGGCTTTAGCTATTGATAAGGTGCCTAGGGATTTCATAGCAGTCATTCCACTTTAGTCTCGACATCCCTCACCACATGAAGAAGATTGGGAGGATGATGATCTGTTAGTGGAGCATCTCTGAGGCAATTCTCACTTCTACATCTATAGATTAGAGTGTGCTTGTTTGTGTTCCCTCGTGCTTATCTTTAAATGTTGTGTCACTTTGTTGGACCCAAGTTACTCCATTGGTACTGAGAGAGTGATATGTCGTACACTTCCACTATGTGTTATCTTATTCTTCTATTTGTCATATATTGAATTTTGACATTAAGGGACGATGCAAAGTGTTGGGGATGTTCAAGCCTTTTTCTATGTTGACCAGATTTTTTTTAATTTTTCTTTATCTTGTGCTCTTCTTTAGATCCAAAGACTTCAACCTTGATGAAATACCCATATGTAGTCAGTTTCAAAAAAATATTTTTCTCTTAAGGTTTCTAATGCCAAATAATCAGACCCCCTGGCTTTTCTTGCTTGTCTTGATGTTGTGGATATCATGTGTTACTTGTTATGGGGTGACATTCCATGGAAACATTTAGTTATATTGACAATGTCACAATGTCTCTTTTCTCCTTATAATGTATCGTGTTTCCCTTTGAGCAACACATCCTATTGTAAAGGGGGATATTATATATTGTTATCTATATCATAGGTTTTTTTTCCTTAATATATTGTATTTGCCTCTGTGGGGGCCAATCCACCTATCTAAAGTATTTTTCTTTATATATGACCATTTAGCATTTTCTACCCATACTGACATATATCTTTCACCCTATGGTATGACTATCTAGCATTTCTACCTGTACTAATGCTATCAAATTAATTTCCCCACCGCAAAACTATCTAGCCTTTTCCATTTGTATTGACATAATCAAAGTCACCCTACTAGATGACTATCTATCCTTTGATACTCGTATTGGCGCAATAAAAATCACATGATGCAGTCAAGGATGGAGAAACCTCAAAAGATCAGTCCGATCCTTACAACAAATACAACACAACAGAAACAACAAGAACAAAAACAAGACACCAATGAGAAAATGAGAGATCAACCTTCAATTATCATCAAAAAATCAATTACAATAGAACTGTAACATGGTGTAATCACCCTAACTTGGTCTACTTTAAACAGAGACCCTATTTGCCCTAAATGTGATCATACCCTCAATTATGTCAATTCAACTATTCAATTATTGGCACAATTCATCAAAATCAAAATAATCTCTTAAAATCAAAGTGGTTTCATCACTACCTCACATTAATTACCTTGGCCTATTTAAATCAAATCAACCCATTTAAATCCTTGGCTAAAGTAATTAATTAAAGGGAATTAATAAAACTCTCAAAATTTACAACTCATCACTTGCACATGGAAAGTCAATCCATGAACCAATGAGAGTTCACTCACATGGATCACCAAAGAGTCAATCCTCACCTCTCCTCATAGATCAATCTCACCCCTTCATTTCTCAAATTATTCTATAAAAGGATTAAATTTTGGGTTTAATAGGTCCTAATGTTTTGGTGCAAGGTAGGACAGGGATGTCAGGGCCAATGACACACCCAACTATTCAGCCACCCTGCGAGTAAACACAACGGAAGAAAACAACACGGAGAAAAACACCAAAGAGAGAAGGAACAACAAATTCTTTTATTGATTCATGCAATTACATCATACATGCCTAATTGTGAGGCCTTCTAGGTTACAACCAACAAGATTACAAAATCCAAACTTAATCTATCTTCTACCTTATCATATAATCATCTGCTACTTTCTCTACTAGCTGATACCTAACCTACCCCTAGAAATCCTTATTTATACTTGCCAAAGTGGCTTACAAAGATGGAAGGCCGACCACCAACGATCCGTACACATCCCAAGACAAGATCAAAATATTAAATGTGCAACAAGAAATTAAATCAGCCTCAACATAAACCAAACACAGACACGCTCGGTCAAGAAGAATCGAGCATCAGGTTCACTCGGCACAGGAAGGAATGCTCAACCAACATTGGAAGCTTGACACAAATAGGAACTCGGCCAACACTGGACAACTCGACACATACTGCAACTCAACAAGAATTGAAACTCGGAACTAACTGGAAAAATGAACAAAGATGAGAAGGATAGCAAGGAAACCCAAGATGCTCTTGCATCAGACAACGGGGGTTGAAAGAGATGATACCCCTGAATCATTGAGGTGTCACATTCTGAGCTGAATCCAACTCAGATTGAGAAAATATCTATGTAGCATCTTCAACTGGTCTATTCTTCCACTTCACCAAATATTCATAGTAATATTTTCCTCTTGTGCTTTTACCAATCCTCTAACCCAATATCTATTCAACCTCTTCAATCTGCTTCTTAAGATAATCATCTAGTATAACAACTTCATCATCTGACTCATGATACTTGTGCAAATCAGCAATATTGAATATAGGAGATATATCCATGTCATCAGGTAACTCAGCTTCATAAGCATTACCACTGCCAAACTTCCTCAGAATTCTACAAGGACCAAACTTCTTCATATTCAACTTGCTGTATATTCCAATAGGAAATCTGCCCTTCTTCAAATGAACCATCACCTCATCACCAACTTCAAAAACATGATGTCTCCTAGACTTGTCAGCGTTTTCCTTATATTTCTGATTACTTTGTTCCAAATTCAACTTCACTTCCTCATGTAAAGACTTCATAAAATCAGAAAATACTTCCCCTTCATCACTTCTCTTTTCTTCGCCAACAATATCCCTCAAATCTGATACTCCTCTAGGCTGCATTCCAGTAACAATTTCAAAAAGTGTTTTTCCTATACTCCTATTCAAAAAATTATTATATGCAAACTCAACTTGTGCTAATATCATCTCCTAATTACTCTACTTATCTGTGGATGGAATGTAGAACTAAACCTCAACTTAGTATCCATCTTCTTCCACAAAGTCCTCCAAAAGTAACCAACAAACTTGCTATCTCGGTCAGAGATAATACTACTCGGTAATCCATGAAATCTAACAACCTCTTTGAAGAAAATCTCAGCAACATTCGCAACATCTGATGTCTTCTTACATGGTATGAAATGTGCCATCTTAGAAAATCTATCCACAACAAAACAATCATACCCCTTTATTGTCTAAGGTTATCCAAGAACAAAATCCATACTGATGTCACTCCAAGGTTTCTCAGGAACAAAAATAGGTGTATACAATCCAGTAGTATGAATTTCTCCTTTTTCAACTTGAAAAATTCCACAACTCCTTACAAACTTCTGAACATCCTTATACATATGTGGCCAATGATACTTTTCTTTAAGCAAATTCAATGTCTTATCAATTCCAAAATTTCTAGCCAATCCACCACAATGCTTTTCCTTAATCAAATTAATTCTGATGGAACTTCTTGGTATACACAACTAAATTCCTTTGTACAAAATACCTTCTTGAATGAAATACTCCTCAAAATTACTTGGTTGTTCTGACAGATTTGGTGCTCTGCACTCTCTCCATGCCTCAAAAAAATTAGGGTCAGTAACATACAACTCCTTCATCTCATCAAAACCAAGAACAACAACCTTCGTCTCGGTCAACAAAGAACATCTTCTGCTCAGTGCATCTGTAACTCGCTTAGTAGCCCCAATCTTATGCTTGATCACAAATGTGAAACTTTGATAATATTCAACCCACTTCATATGTCTTTGATTCAACTTATGTTGACTTTCCAAATACTGTAAAGCTTTATGATTAGTATATAATACAAACTCCTTAGGAATCAAATAATTTCCCCACTTCTTCAAAGCTTGAACAATGGCATAAAACTCTTGATCATACACATAATAATTCCTTTTTGCATCATTCAACTTCTCACTAAAGAAAGAAACATGTTTACCTTCTTGACTCAACACAACTCCTATTGCAGTACCACTTGCATCACACTGAATTTGAAATAACTTATTAAAATCAGGCAAAGCTAACATAGGTAACTCAACAACCTTTTGTTTCAAATTCTCAAAACTCTTGTCAGCTCCATGTGTCCACTTAAAATCCTTTTTATCTCCTCTCATAGTCTCAATCATAGCATTACAAACAAAACCAAAATTCTTAATGAACTTACTGTACACTAGCCAAACCATGAAATGATCTTACCTCACCCACATTCTCAGGTGTAGGCCATTCCAGAATTGCTTTAACCTTTCGAGGGCCCATTTTCAATCATCAGCTGAAATAAAAAATAAAAAATACACAATCTCTTCTTGCATAAAGGAACACTTTTTCAGATTAATCAGTAGCTTCTCCTCCTTCAGTCTTTGCAACACTTGTCTAATATGCTCAAGGTGTTCTTCCTTAGTCTTACTGAATATCAGAATATCATCCAAATAAACAATCAAAAACTTACCAAAAAATCTCTTGAGAACTTCATTTATCAACCTCATGAAAGTAGTAGCTGCATTAGTCAAACCAAAAGGCATAACCAACCACTCATATAAACTCTCTTTTGTCTTGAAAGCAGTCTTCCATTCATCACCTTCTCAGATTTTGATATGATGATAGCCACTCTTCAAATAAATCTTGGTTAAATATTTTTCTCCTCTCAAACAATCCATTATGTCATCCATCCTCGGCATAGGAAACCTATATTTCACTGTTATCTTGTTGATAGCTCTAGATTCAGTACACATTCTCCATTCTCTATTCTTCTTAGGTGCCAATACAAAAGGTACAACACAGGGACTCAAAATTTCTCTGATCAAACCCTTTTGAAACAACTCTTGCACTTTTCTATTAAGTTCTTCATTCTCGGTAGGTATATGTGAGACCTACCTCTGAAAGTCCTTGTTTCACTGCTTTACTTTATTATGCTTTCAGTTCTTTTTATACTTTTAGTGATTATGTACTTAGATATGCTTTGACCTATTGGAGACTTTTATGTATTTGAGGATCTGTGGAATCCTATGTTATATATTCAATGAAGGCATTATATTTTTCCATTAGTATACACAAGGAAAAACATGATCTGCACCATTGGTTTACTCTACACCGAAAGACATGGCACAACATGCTACCCGATGCCAAGGTTACCCGACAAACACTATTTAGTGTTATTCGACGAAAAAAGGATACATAAACCCGATGAGTAACAATAGTACAACCCAACGAAAGAAAATAGAGAGGAACCCGGCAGACAATGGGAACCCGATGATCAGTTTGACAAAGGAACACCGACAGACTTCAAGTTCAACCGATGACCAAGAACCGACAGTCAGTTACATCCTGCAAAAAGTGGATATGACTTTCCACATCAGATAAATCACTGAAGTTATATTTATAGCTTCTTGATTTTATTTTAAATCCATTATGTGCAGAGGAAGCAATGTATTTAATATTTTTTTAATTAGTTTTACTGATTTAACACATGCAAACTAAAGATCAAGGTCAAGTTGTAAACCTTGGATCTAAGAGTTAACATTGTAATGTGTGATTCAAAGATAGGTCAAATACTTGTATAAATAGATTCTCAATCTATTGAGAATATTTGTTGTTCAATGATGATTGTAGCCATGGAGAGCATCTAAAGACTAGACAAAGGATTTCATGCAGAAGGACAGAAAAGAATCAAATCAGTTTCAAGAACAAAACAGAGGCAATCGATGAGCAAAGAAAGGTATTGATCAGTCACTTTAGGTGATATTATTTATATGAGAAATTTAATGGATATGTAATTAGAAATTGTAGATCACACATAGTCAGGTCAACATATGTACTCATTCTAACAAGTGTAGTACACTTATGAAATCCTTTTAAGAAAGGTGGGCTTAACCGTCCTGTTGTAAATCTCATAACTGAGTGCACACTTAAATCAGTGTTGCTAAATCTCTTAACATAGTAGATATTAATAGGTCTCCACTTTAATACTCCTAGTAGGGTAGATCTTCAAAAGTGATCAAATTGCAAACCTTAACCGTCTCCCTTCCATTCTGCAGATAGTGAAGTTTTGTAGGTGCCATCCCCACCGTAGTTTTTACTTCCTAACAGGAATTTTTTGCGATACCATATCTTGTGTTATGTGTTTATTACTTTCATGAATGTTTCTATGAATGTTGCAAACAATTAAAGATTATGAATTAATATTACATGCATAAGAAAGAACAACAGTAATGGTCAGTAATGCAGTAATGAATGATTACTGATGATGAATGGTGAAATGAGTTAAAAGTTTGAGAGGTACTGATTCACCCCTCCCCTCTCAGTACTACTTCCCATTAATCCCAACAATTGGTATCAGAGCTAAGTCTCTTCTTAGAAAGATTAAAGGCTTAAGAGAAAATATCATACAATGGAGAAGTACAAACTTGATAAGAATATTGAGAATAAAAAGCTTGAGATACAGATGTTCTATGAATAGTATAAAGAAGTTAGAATCAAGATGAGAGAGCTATTGGATGAAAGGAAAGGTATGACAACCTGGAGCAATGAAAAATATTATCAAGAAGAAGAGATTCTAGATTTATGTGAATCTTTAGGATCAAATGCAAGTAATACAAGTGATACATCATAAGAGAACATCACAAATCTTAAGGAGATCAATCACCATCTGACAGAATGAATATAGAACTCATTGAAAGAGTGCAGGCTATTGATGAACTAAGAGAAGAAAATGAAAAACTAAAGCATGAGGTTAGAATTCAACAACAACATAATCAAGTTATCAGAAAGGCTGAAGAGAGAAATAAAAGAATGGATGATTTTCTTGAGGGACAACGAAGAGTCAACAACAAAAATGGTTTAGGCTTTGTTGAAAATGAAGAATCATCAAATAAAGCCAATCCAAATAATGTATATGAAAATCCAGGACCAAGAAAGCTGACATGCAAACACTATGCAAAGCAAGGCCACACATCAGATGTATGTCGAGGAAAAATGAAAGGTATTCATCAATCTACATCTTCATTCATAGGATTCTGTTATAAATGTAACAAAAAGGGACATAAAGCATATGAATGTAAGTCTAAGATGGATCTACCAAAGAAGGAAGCCTACATGGATAAATACTGTCCTACATGCAAGATGAATGGGCACACAGCCAATGAATGTTGGAAAAATAAAAGACAAGCATGGAAGCCTAAAAGTCAAGAAAATCCCTATCAACCAAAGATAATCGGTAATCAATATGTATGGGACTACAATACATGGACAAACTATACAACATGTGGTAGATATGGTCACATTGTTGCAAACTGCATGAGAGCATTGACCAAAAGGTTTAGAGGCTGGTCAAACCACAGAATGGTATGCTTACACTGTCACAAAGTTGGTCATCTGAAGAAAGATTTCAAAGATCGAATGATAGAGACAAGCACATATCCCAATGGAAACACCATTGAAGATATCCAGAGGGCTAGAGACAAAATGTGGAGAAAATCTTCAAGCAATGATGAAGCTGAACCAAGCAATGCAAATGGTGACACCCCATCCAATGGATCCGGTGACATCACCACCCCCACTTAAGCTGAACAAGTAAGTATGGAACTGCACTTCACCAAGTTATATTTTGCATCACTTCCATTATACAAATTGATAGATAATCAAAATCTACATAACAAAGATGCATATTATGTTAGTTGTTTCAAATTTGAGAAAACAACCCTATTGTTATACACATACCGAAAATCATCAGTGAACATAATGGATAATATTTTTTACACTTACCTAAACTTGTTGGTCAATACATAAAGTGGTTAAGTTACCAATGTAACTTGACACCCGTCGGTAAGAAGGAAAAGTCAAAAATTGTCACGACAGAATACCGATATCCGTCGGTAAAAGAAAAATTGCTAACATCAGTCCTAAGCATCATGTCAACACCGATGATGTTTTTTGAAAGTCTTCCCGATGAACTCCGTCTTCATGTCCTGATGAGTCATTGAGAATTTATGACAGACTTAGGGCAAAAAGTCTATAAATAGACGACGGGACAACTTCATTTTGCACCCACAATTTGAAGAGAAAGCAAGAGTGAAAACAAAGCGATTAAAGAAAAGGAAGCAGAGTGTCCTTAGAATTGATCCAAGCACATAGCATATAGATGATTCACCATTGTCATGGATCAAAGTAAGTACCAAGGGCACCAAAAGTATTCTATCATCATTTTTCAAGAAAATCCTAAATTTCAAGAAAGCCCTAAAACTTGAAAAAAGATGGCAACCACGTCAAGAATAGCTAAGATCAAAAGTGATAAATGGAATGTGGTTAAGTTGATTAAGAATAGAACATGTGTAGAGCCCAAATATAAGATATACCCGGAGATCGCATCGAAACTTGATGAAACTGGAGCATTTTCTAAAATTCCACCTAGGGTTTTGCTCATAGAAGACGTTAGGTCTTATATTCACTGCACGATCGCTGAGTTAGGTGATTTGGAGATGGATGAAGCTTATAAGAAGCTTTGTGATGCAGAAGGAAAACTGAAGGAAGAGCACAAACACCTAGAGGTAAAAGGGATAACCAAAGCCCTACATTTCCTGAGGAACTTCAAAACAGACTGGATAAGGTAAGTCTTGAGCAGAATGCATGATATGAAGCTATGGCTAGACCAACCAAAGCACATAAAAAAAGATGTCCTTCATGCTATCACTGGTTATTCAATAACCAAAAAGCCTAGGGAACATAAGCATCTCTCCAGGAAAGAAGTTGAAAAACTCACAAAAGCTAAATGGGACAACAGAGGTCTAAAAGTAAACACCATCACCGACGTAGAACTAAAATTCGGTGCATGTGTAATTAGGTATAAGATTTTTCAAGAAAGAAAATTGAACAACATATCTGCAACATTAGTAAGCACAGCTTATAAGATAGTGACCAAAGGAATTCAAATGGATCTGTGTGAGATCCTATTAAAGCAACTTGATGAGAACATGATCACAATTAGGTCCACAAAGACCAACACATGTAAGTTCGGCTCACTTATCATGTGTATCTTTTTTTACTTTCAAGAGTACTTTCCTTCAGTAGGAAAAGTGAAATGGGACACTACAAAATTGGTAACACTATAGATTAGTGAACTAATCAAGTCACTAGGAGATGACTTTGAGTCGGTTATGACTGCATACTTCCTTGAATTCAAGGAAAAGATGATGGAAAGAACAAGGATTCCTGAACAACTTGTTGAAAAACATAAGGATGAAATATGCTTTATGGTGGATACTGATTTCACTCATATAAAACCGGTTGTACCAAGAACAACTTGGTTAGCACCACTAGATTATGAAATCAATATAGATCAAGCAACCAATGCTATTGATGCATTGATCAATGAGCCTATTTAAAACAAGCAACCAAGGTTTGGAACCTATGAAGAGGCCAGACCAAAGATAAAGAGAGGCCTAGAAATCAAGAAAAATGTAAATAAAAATCATAAAATGGTAAATATTCTCAAGAAGATTCTATCAGTTATAGAGGAATAATAAGAACAACTAGAGGAAACCGATGAACAAAGCACCATCGGTGAAGGGCATGATGAACAAAAATCAGATTCTAAGGAAACTGAATCTGATACACCTCCACCTCCACCTCCTGTAAAGAAGCATAGGACAAGGAATCAAACTACTACAATCGATACCACACCTCTTAAGAAAGGTCAAGTGAGGACCTATATGAGGAAGAAACAAGCTAAGAGAACAAAACAACAAACTGTAAAGGAAACACCTACAAAGAGGAGAAAAATAATGGTAAGAACTAAAGCTGACTTAGAGGATTCTAAAGAGGATGAGATTGATGTAGCAAAGAAGAATTATAGAAATCAAATTATTGATGAGGCAGCTGAATCCATTGCTACACATGGTATAATGACTAATAATAAAATCAGGCAATGTGATACACTCAAACCTGATGACCAGAATAAGATACAAGAGACAATAATCAGGTCAATGGTAAAATTCAAATATGTACCAGCTAAATTCATCAAACAAATACCTAAAGAGATGGGTAAGAAAATATCTGAACAATGGTCATATGCTCTACAGACCGAAAGAGAAGAAAGGGAGAGGGTACTAGTAACACTAATGCCTCCCGAATCTAAGATTGAAGAAATTAAAGAAATCATAAAGAAGAACTCAAGAAAATTTGTAGCCAAGATAAGGGCATACAAAGTTCTAGAAAACAAATTCATAGAGCTAGATACAATGACTAAAACTAAATGGAGACAACTCCTTGATATTCCAATAGAGTCAACAAGTTATGAGGACCAATTACTTCTCACCGACACACCTCATAGAGAGGAGGAGACAGACAATACAAGTCCTCAACACATTGCTCTGGACAATACTGAAAGTGATAATGAGCCCATAAACGTAGACAAAGTCATGGATGATCTTGACATCCAAGATATCACCAGCTGTGACTCTGATAAAGATCTGCAGAAGAAAGATGAAGTAATATTCATTACACTTAAGGATCAGGGAAAAAAACAAGATTTAAAGACATCAAATGATAAAGATATGAATATTGCTAATGAAACATGGAAGGACACATCAGTCATGGAATTCACAGAAGCAGACCCTACAAAGAAGATACAAAAAGATGAGGATGTCACTGCTCAAAAAGATCAAACCGATGAGTAGGACACCACTTTGGATACAACCCAAGCTACAACTCAAAGTAATATTCCTGTATTAATGAAGGCAATCAATATATTAGAGGGTAAAGATGGATCTACTGCAGAGGACACAAACACACCCGAGGATAAGGGTGAGGCTGAAGCAAAAGACACCACAAATAATACAATGGAGACAACTATAGAGAAGGATGCAACCGATAATCAGAAAGATACATCTATTGATCAAAATAAAGAAGAAACACAAAAGGCAGAAGAGGACATGCAAAAAGATAAGAGTGAAGAAGCAAAGAAAGATGAGATGGAAAAGAAAATAGAAGAAAGATCTGCAGAGACACCCAAGGATGATGGAGAGACATCTTCACCTAACCGATAGGTGAACCCTGAGCATAAGACACTAGAAAAATCTTCAACCAATCCTTCACCAAGCACAACAAAGAGGACAAATGAACTCGCAATGGTAGTTCATACATCTGTGTCCCCACAAATCTCAAATAAGATGGAAAAGCATAGGAATCTAGTAACTCTTGATGAAATCATTGAGATTCCAGTTTGTGATCCAAGGACATTAGATCCAACTGCATTGACAAAGTATGCAAGACTCTATGAGAGAAAAGAAATACAAGACAAACTAAAGAAAGCCACAAAGGAGGCAAAGGTACTGGAAGTGACAAGAGGTATACTTCAATAGATTATACTTGATGTAGATATTGATCAAAAAGCTCCAATGCTTGATCAAATGGTGGTACTCACAGATGTAATAACATCTCAAAACATAGATGCTGAGAAAGTTATGGAAGAAAGACTTGAAAAAAAGTAGGAGTTCAAGCTAGCAGAAAATATAAGCCTGGAAGTGTCATTGATAAAGATAAAGCTATCTAAATTGGTAAGCACACTTGATCCAATCATCTCAGAAGCTATTACTTTGATACAAAAATTATGCACACTTGATCAACTCACACTGGAGTACACCGACAAGATAACACAAATTGATGCTGATCTTAAGTCAAGTGCACAAAGTATCACAAGTAATGAAGAAACAATATAATTACACAATGAACAAATCAAACAGGCTCGAGAACTGAGATAGGACATATAGATTGCAGAGATGAAGTACATATATGAGGTAAATGAGCTCCAAGCTCAGCTCTTACTGACGCTTTCACTCCTGCAACATGTGACAAAGGCAAATACATTAATTTCCAGCCCAGAAATGTCTGTCCTAGACAACATTTATGATATGCATGCAAGGCTAGAGCTACAACACATGGAGCTAGAACAACTGAAAGAAAAATGAGAGAAAATGCTCGAAGATATCAAGACAACCCATTCCCATATACTTGACACATTGTAAGTTACACATTTTTGTCACAATTTTGGCATATTATAAGTTGTACATTTTTGTCATAAGTATCAAAGAAAGAGGGAAATTGATATGTTCACTCACCTCCGTTAAAAGGGGGAAATAATATGTATAGTAAAAGAAAGGGGAAATAAAAGGAGGAAATAATATGTACATATAGAGAAAAGAATAGAGAATGTATAGTATACATGTACATATACTTATACTATACCAATACATAGAGTTAGGGGGTATCATTTAATGACAAGGATATAAACATGGTGTACATACTAAACACTTTAGTATTATGCTCATATCAGTTTTTGATACTAATGTCAAAGGGGGAGATTGAAGGCATTATATTTTTCCATTAGTATTGTATATATGGTATCCTTCAACCTATTGGGAGCAAGCTCAAAGATGCAAACTTTAGCAGGTTAGCACATGAATTATATCAAGAAAGCATGCAAGAGATCAAGCAAACAACAAAAGACACCAAATAACATTAGATTAAGCTAAAAATGAGTAAATAAAGCACCCTATTCTACTCATTTTGATTTTCTTATTTAGATTAGATGTGAGTGTGCTCTCTCAAGCACACAAGTACTGTGGATCCCAATGCAAATGCAAGATTATGAGATCAAGAAGAAAGATTCAAGAGCTAGTATGAGGAACTAGTCTCAAATCTTCTTGCAAGATGATAATCTAAGCTTATGAAAATGAAAATGAAATGCATATGCTAATGTAGAAACTATGATTCATTCACCAATTAAAATCCTAGCATGTGATTTCTAAGATGATTTAAGCAATTGAAAACATGAAACTAGCATCTAAGAATATTAGCATGAAAACAACTATGAAAACTCTAAGACAATTCTAGCATGATAACAATGCAAATTGAGAGATGAAAATATGAGAGGAGAAGGCCTCTATTTATAGAGTTTTTG
>MU227425.1:85979-115795 GCA_018584345.1 Thuja plicata
TTTTGTGGAAGTCATGAGAGGGGACAAAAAACTTAATACTTTATATTTCTAAGGTTTATAATTGATTTAAATTGTCAAATTAATATTGTTGATGTTTCTCATGGTTCTAAGTCATAACAATTAAAGTATATTTTTGTGATCTTAGAATGTATTACTCATGACTTGCGAACCCCTTTGGAACCATACGTAACAAGATTCAAATTTATTTGGTTAAATATACTAATAAGCATGCTTAAGTGTGATAAGAAGACTTTACACCAATAGTGTAGAAGGTTGAAGTATTGGTGGATGTTACACTTGGTAACTTCTCAATTGAAAATGAAAGATTAGGATTTGATTTTTGAAGTTTTTCTTATTCAATATTTGAAATCCAAATGTATACGTATCCAAAAACAAAAAAACAAAAAAAATATCTAGAAAGCTAAATCGTTATTCAACACACACGCACATGCACATATATCTACATGCTACCCTATGTTTTGCATACATATTTCTTAGCATTGTGTTTAGGTGACTCTTCTCATTTAGTGTGATTTCTTAGCAGTTAATGAGTCATACTTTTCTATAGTCTATCTAGGCCATTAGCAACAAAATAAAGTTAGTAATTTTTTTAGAAATTGATGAAATCGTAGGCCATTTGTCTTCAAATAGGGGCTTCATATATAATTGAAATCAAAGAAATGTTATATGTGAAGGGTTATATATACTTGTAAATATATGAATTGTTTATTAATTTAATAAAAATGGATGAATAATAAATATAAATGATAATTACAAATGTATATAAACTATTATATATTTTTAAGTTGAATAACCTAGTAAGGGGACTAAGCTGACCTTTACACAATCACAACCAAAAGGCGTTAATAAATCAACAACACATAAATAGAGGTGTTGACTATAACAAGTGAAGGATTTACAAGATGGTGAATAAAAGACCATTAACAACACACTAGCAACACAACTAGTAATCCACCTCAAGAGTGGGGAGCCAACTAACTCAAAATAGGGGGAAGAGAGATTGAAGAGTGATTATTCCTTTGTTGGTGGGCCACCGTCCAAGCGACACTCTGCTATTAGAGTCACCACCAAACAACAGTGGGACCCCAATTGTGGAACAACATTAGGAGCAGAGTGTTGGAAACATTGTACATCTGTCGCTGAAGGATAGAGAAAATCAGAAGTAGTTGTTGGAGAAGGGTCTGCATGGCTAGAGGGGAAGGCCTACACCAATACTAAGAGGTTGATAGATTTTTCACTAGATTAGAGGATAACAATTTATCAAGAGCATCACCCTGAGGGAATCCTCATCAGCTTGTTTAGAGTCCTGAGAGGTAGAATCAAATGCTTGAACAGTCAAAAGATCATCATTTGCATCCTTCCACCTCCAATGCCAGAAATGATGATAATGACCTCCAACCCAAGAAGAGAAGAGATAGAGGGATCAGGGAGAAAATCCCCCACTACCCTCTAGGGACAACAACACCATGGTGAATAAAAGACCATTAACAACACACTAGCAATGCAACTAGTAATCCACCTCAAGAGTGGGGAGCCAACTCACTTACAACAACGGGAGGAGAGATTGAAGAGTGATTATTCCTTTGTTGGTGGACAACAGTCCAAGCGACACTCTGCCAGTAGAGTCCCCACCAAACAATAGTGGAACCCCAATTGTGGGACAACATTAGGAGTAGAGTATTGCCAACACTATACATTTGTCACTGAAGGCTAGAGAAAATCAAAAGTAGCAGTTGGGGAAGGGTCTGGATGGCTAGAGGGGACTGCACCAGTATCGAGAGGTGGATAGGTTATTCACCAGATTAGAGGAGACTAGTTCAATAAGAGCATCACCCTGGGGGTTATCCTGATCAGCTTGTGAAGAGTCCTAAGACGTAGAATCAGAGGCTTGAATAGTCAAAAGATCATCATTTTCATCCTTCCACCTCCAATGCTAGAAATGATGATACTAACCTCCAACCCAAGCATAGAAGAGATAGCGAGATCAGGGAGGGAAGCCCTCCACCACCCTATAGGGACAACAACAAAAATCACTTTAAATAATGAGTTATAAAGTTTATATTTATAGTGATGATCTATCCATATACAATATAATTGTAATAAAACTATCATTGTAAGTACTCTTTGGAAATTGAAGAGTTAGTGGGTTGGTTCGTTGAAATATTAATGGATGTTTGAGGTTATTGTTTGAATTTATCTATATCTACTTATACTTATTCTCATTCCATACTACTAATTGTACCCTAGACTAACTAGGTGTGCTTACCAAAGGATACTTCAATTTTGCAATAGCAACAACATAATATAGGGGCTAGAGGTAAAACCCATCCACCTCCAGTGCTAGAAATGTTGGTACCGACCTCCAACCCAAGCAGAGAAGATATAGAGGGATCATGTAGGAAAGCCCCCCACTACCCTCCAGAGACAACAACAAAACTCACTTAGAAGAATGAGTTATAAAGTTTACATTTATAGTGATGATATATCCATATACAATATAATTGTAATAAAACTATCATTGAAGTGCTATTTGGAAACTTAAGAGTTAGTGGGTTGGTTGGTTGGTTGAAATATTAACGGTTTTTTGAGGTTATTGTTTGAATTTATCTATATGTACTTATACTTTACGTAATTATTAATGTATTTGACATTCAATTTACAATGGATTAATAATATTTAAAATTATAGATTGATATTTTAACAAATATTAGTATATATGCATGGGATAGTTAAGATTAATTAAGAGCAATATAAGATTAATTAAGAACAATATAAGATTAATTAAGAATAATATAATTGGGGTATAATAAATTGAATTAATAGAATTGTATAAATGTTTCTTGGAAGCTGGGATGACATTGAATCTATTCCCTTCACCTAATAAAGGAAGTTAGTCCCAAAATGAAAATTTTTATGGATGACCTTAATGATAGCCCTTCTTCAAGAAAATGTAATATGAGTTATTCTCATTCCATACTACTACTTGTACCCTAGACTAAGTGTGCTTACCAAAGGATACTTTAATTTTGCAATAGCAACAACATAACGGGTTAGGTTATGATTCACCCTCTTCTACATATGCATTAATAAAGTCATTGAGGTCTCTTGACAACCTTGGTAACTGAAAAATATGTAGTAGTGTAAAGGGACATTAAATTTGAATTCAAAATATAATCGAATATTTAGATAATGTCATTAGGAATTGAAACATTGACCTAATAGCAACCCTTGACTTGAAGAAAACTGACCACTCTCATTCCATGCAGGGAGACTTACCAAGGGATTACATCCTAGGTGACTTAACTCTGAGGTTCCTCTCATGGGATACCTAACCCCACACTAGGAAAAATTTCACCTCAAGAAGTGTATAAAATGATTGTTCCATGTTTCCTAGGTTTTGTGTAGGTGATACTACCTAGCAACCACACTAATCATCATGTAAAGCAAGGAAATAGTCTAAGAAAATTTATTAAAAAAATGACTTATATACTATTTTCACTTTGAAATTTTAGGGCATTACATTTGACATATGGCTTGTATGTTTTAATATTTGCATATGCACTAATTATTTTTTCTTAACATTAGGAGCAAAACAAGGGTGCTCTCCCCAAGGAACAAACGTGCAAAAAGGCCACAACTAGCCACTTATAACATACAACCCAAACAAGCCATTTACAACATTGCAAAAAGGTTGCTTACAGAATAGAGGCCACATTTGGCCACTTACAACATACAGGCCAAATAGGCCATTAATTTTAAACAACCAAAAGCTACTTATAGAACAAAAAATAATTAACAAACATCCCACAAGAGTGGGGAAAAATTACAAGGGGGTTTTGAAAGGCTCTCCAAACCTTCACATTGGGGTTTAAAGTGGTTCCCAAAACCATCCAACAATAAACAACGACATCACCTCAAAAAAAAAAATCGTCCTTTTGTATAACTCCTTTCAACCTCAAAAGAAAATGAGCCCACCTCTATAGGAGCAAAAATAAAGATGTTGTTAGATTGGAGAGCTAACCACACTTCCACCCCATGTTTGAGAAACCACAAAAAAATAAAAGACCACAAATTTATAATCAACCTCTTTCACAAAGAAAATCTCTACCTCAATAAGGGATTCTTCCACCTCCATATGAATCACAAAAGAGAAAGAAAGAAATCAAATGAGCCAAACCTTCTCCATAGCCATTAGAATACAACCCACCTTAATAGGGAAAACTTCACCTCTATTGGGGCCCCCATTGGGAAGAACCCATAAATAAGTAGCAAAAGCCTACTTCTGAGAAAAGAGTAGACATATTTGAGCTTCATTAGGGAAAGAACAACTCCAAAACCTTCAAGAATCCATAACCAAAAATAACCATAGGCCATAATGAGCACTTGAAAAATAATTGCAAATGATTGGTCACCAAAGAAAAATAAAACTACTATCCTTACCAATGAATATAGACAATCTAACCGAAAAAGCACCAGGCTTAGATGTGGGCCAAATCAAAACCCTAGGACTAGAAAGCTCATGCCACCACCAAAGAAATGCCTAGGGAAACCAAGAGAACCACCATATCCTCCAAAGTCTAAAGAAATCCATCACAAAGACTCCAAGATCTGCTTAAAAAATGCCACAAAAAATAGGAAGAAAAAGTATAACCAACTAAATACATAGTGCTAAGCCCAAATAACCTCCACAAAGGAAAAAGCCTCCAAGAATGACCGACTAACTGACACCCCTTAGGAAAGAATAGAGGAACATAGGTGGAAATAAAAAGCACAAACCATTTCCATATCTCTACACCAGTAGATCTTGACGCAAACTAAGGCTCTCTCTCAAAGAATGAAGCCCAACCAAGCTAGCAACCATCAATACCCAAATCTAGCGAAAGGAGAAAAACCCTAAAGTACCTATGTCAGTAAAAGGAAGCACAACCTAGGTTGCAAGCTACAACAAAACACCATGAACGCCGAAGGCCCTATACACAGATATGGGCAGCCTGACTAGTCTCCACTAGAGGATACATGCTCAACGAAAACCCTTCACTCAACTCACCGTAGGACCACCCAAAAAATTATGGCCCCGACTCATCACAGAGACAAAAATTTAAAAGAAATGTCTACTCTTGTGTTGATTCCCAAAATGGTTGAAAAAACATCAACACCCACAAAAAGGACCCACCTAAATCAATCCATAGGAAACCAAAAATATATCACTTCAATCTAGGAGAAAATCCTTGCACAATCATTTAGAATGTGCAAATTGGCCAAATAGACCAACTCGCACAACAAAGGTAACAAGCTCTCACAAAGGGGAAAAAAACCACTACCCATCACCAAAAACACCAACCCAGAGAGAGAGAAGGTGGATGATGTAGAAACAACACTACCATAAATGTCTTAGCCAACAAAACCCAAACAAGCAAGCACCCACACCAAAGAGATTAGCAGTCCATCTATAAGAAAACCTAGGAAGAAGTCCACATCTTCGTCCTCTCTATGCGAGTCAACATCCCCATCTTCTGTAGCACAACCTTCACTTGAAACCCTTTCCCTGCTCTCATTCTCGCTCTAAATATTCAAAATCAAATATTGTAGGATTCATATACTCTAATTGTTTATTTGAAGTGACTTTCAAATTTTCATGTTTACTGTGTTTCATTTTGGCATCCACTACTTTTTGGAGTTGTATTTGAACTTTAGGAATTTATTTTTAGACTTTTTTGTTCACTTTGTTTGCATTTTTTTTAGAACTTTAGTATTCACTTTAAGCGTATGTTTGTATTTTGGCATCTTCTTATTGTATTTTTTGAACTTTGTGTGTTTGTATTTTGGCAAGTTCTTATTGCATTTTTTAAACTTTGTGTGAAATATGTGAGTGAACTTTGACATACCCTTTTCTTTGAGTAAAATGACATTTCTTTATTGTTTTAGTAAACATTGACATCACCTTATATAGTTTGTAGTTTGTTGGCATTCACTTTGTATGTGTGTGTGTAAACATTGACATCACCTTACATAGTTTGTAGTTTATTGGCATTCACTCTGTGTGTGTGTGTGCGCGAGCGCGCTTGAATTTTGACTTTTAATTTATTCATATGGTTGAATTTTAACATACATTAATTATTTGTTTGAATTTTTAGTTAAACTTATTTTTTAGTTATATTTCATTTTGGCATCCACTAGTTTTTTGGAAGTGTGTTTTAATTTTAGGAATCTAATTTTTGTATATTTATTGTTTGAATTCTAGTATTCACTTTGTGTGAATGTTTCTAAATTTCAAATCCTTTAATGATATTTTTAAACTTTATTTCTAGTGTGTGAGTGAACTTGACATCGTATTCAGGGAAGGAGGAGAGGGGCAGTGTGTTTGATCTAGTTTCATTTTCAAGAGTGTTCTAAATTTGACACTTATTTTATGCACATGTTTGAACATTGATTCATTTACTTAGTATTTGTGTGACGTGTGTTTTACTTTTTGACTTTAATCTTCTATGTGTTTAGTGTTAGATTTAGTTGTGAAGCCATCCAATATCAAAATGATTGAAGGAGAGCAAGAAAAGAATCTAGATATAAGAAAAATAAGCAATCCCTTAGCACTAAACTAGCATTAATGAATAAGTGAGCTAGTGAACTTTGCATAGGGAGAGTTGAAGGTTGATTATATAGAAAAATATATGCATATAATTCCAAGAGGAATAATAACTCCCAGTTGCCCAAATAGGAGGGAGTTTTACCTACCTAGTAAATGCCAAATATATAGTTATGCCAACTTAGGTAAAGACAAAACTAATTAATATTTTATTTTTGAACATGTCGTCTCTTGTCTATGCTCGCATTGTGGCATCTAGGGTTTCTGTCAGTTCCTCTGTGGCGGTGGTTTGTGAGAGTCATGGTGTTTTGTCTGCCCAACCTATGTTGTAGTCTGCTAGGCCTAGTTCATCCTCTGCCTTTGTTTCCTTGGGGTCATCCTCTCATCTATCTTCAACTCATGTTTCCCATTCTTCCATGGGTGGGGAGCCGAGGTCTAATCCCTCCAGTCCTCTTGGACCTGTGACAATCTGTTCTCCTCCCCCTTTTCCCTCACAGGGTGTTCCAGATGTGTTTGTGGGCTTTGGAGGTGGTCAGGTCAGGGGTTCCTTACCCTCGGCTTCAATGACTTCTAAGTCTCCCATTGCTCCCCATTCTTCTTTGCTAGCCACAAGTCCTATATCTAGGGCTATGGAGAAGAGTTCTCTGGTGTCTGAATCTTTCCCTATCTCCAAATCCATTGCTATTTCCTTGGATGTGGAAACAATGGCTAAGATTTAACATACTACATCTATTTTTTTACTCTATTGGGTTATTTATAGATTCAGGGGCTTTTGGTCAAGTCTTCCAGAGCTACATGCATGGATATCCAAACATTGGGAGCCTATCATGGTTGAAACAACATCAAAACCCGCAACAAGGATCCACCTAAATTGATACATAAGAAACCAAAATAGATCTCTTCAATCTAGGAGACAATCCTTGCACAATCATTTAGAATGTGTAGAGTGGCCAAATTGACCAAGTCATACAACAAAGGTGACAAGCTCTGACAAAGGGAAACAAAACCACCACCCATCACCAAAAACACCAACCTAGAGAGATATAATTTAGGCATCATAGAAAAAACACCACCATAGATGGCACAAACAACAAAACCCAAACAAGAAAGCACCCACACAAAAGAGATTAGCAGTCCATCTACAAGAAAACCCAGGAAGAGGGCCACATCTTCATCCTCCTCTCCATCTGAGTCAACATCCTCATCTTTTGTAGCACAACCTTCACTTGAAACCCTTTCTCTGTTCCCATTCTCACTCCCCATATTCAAATCAAATATTGTAGGATTCATATACTCTAATTGTTTGTTTGAAGTGACTTTTAAACTTTCATGTTTACTATGTTTCATTTTGGCATCCACTACTTTTTGGAGCTGTATTTGAACTTTAGGAATTTATTTTTGGACTTTTTTGTTCACTTTGTGTGTATTTTTTTTAGAACTTTATTATTCACTTTAAGTGTATGTTTGTTTTTGGCATCTTCTTGTTGTATTTTTTGAACTTTGTGTGTTTGTATTTTGGCAGCTTCTTATTGTATATTTTAAACTTTGTGTGAATTATGTGAGTGAACTTTGACATTCCCTTTTGTTTGAGTAAAAATGACATTTCTTTATTGTGTTATGAGTGCATAGGTCATACACATAGAGAAAGGTGGTTAGATGAGAAATTCAATTTGTGTAAGGGCACTTTTCCCCTCAGTACTATTGTCTTTGTCATTGATTTTGCTGAGAATTATAAACTAAAACCTCAAAAGAAGTGCAACCTATGTATTGCCACTCTACACAAGTTACAATTTTTGTACACATAACATTCATGCATGCACATGATAGTATAGAGGAGGATAGAAAGGTTATAAGAGAGTGTCACTTCTATATAAGTGATGATCATACTCATTCATCAGAGTTTGTGCAAGGATGCTTTACAGTTTTCTATGACAGTTTAAGGGAAAGAGATATAAAATACAACCAATACATAATATGGTCGGACAAATGTGCCACACAATTCAAGAATGCGAGGATGTTCTACTGGTTGACTAGGATTCATGTGACAAGTAGTGTGCAAAATTTTTAGAATTTCACTGAGGCAGGGCATGGAAAGGGAGAGCATGATGGTGCAGGAGCATGTGTGAAAAGAGCTTTTACCAGAGAGGAATTGAAGCATGATAGTGGTGCAATTTTTAATAGATGCAGAAACAATTGTGCAAGGGTGTAAATCTATGATGGGACCAGGTAATGCATGTAAGTCTATGGCTTGTAGATATTTTTTGTTAATACATGAAGCTAACATTGAAAATTATGGAGATTGTTGTACACTTGCAGGATCAAGTGACATGCATTCATTTAGAAGTTCAAATGCAACATCATTAGTTATTTATACTAGATAGATTGTATGCTTTTGCTCTTCGTGTATACATTTTGTGTGGGATGAATGTGAATCAAGAGAGTGGATTGACCAATGGTATTTTAGACCTTTGCAAACCCTAGATACATATCAAATTCCTAGAGCACTACAACTGAACTAGATTTAAGCATCAATAGATTTTGATCATGTATCTGACCTTGTTGAAATAGGTAATTTCTCAATTTATTGCTTAGGTAAAATCAATTTTAGGCTCAATTTAGTAGTGCTTTATGTTGATTTTGGTATTAACTTATATCCTTCTATTAAATGCAGGTCATGTATATGTAGTTATTGTAGACGAGAACAATGAAGAAGGAACATATTAATTTTTGTATCATTGTTTTGAGGCCAATTTTTTTTATAAATACAGTCATTGATGGAGAGGGTATTGACTGTTACTCAAATGATGACGATGATGATGAAGACCGAGATCAGAGGTATACACAATTGTAGAAAGGATTAGACCAGTTTTTATTTTGTCATTAATGTCAAGAAATTGATTTTTGGTTTATATTAAGTTTCCATATCTTTTGGAGTATGATTTAATTGGGCAGTTAATACAAATCAGACAATGATAAGATTATATTGGTGTAGTTGTTTTCTACTTTACATTTGATGTTGTCAAGTTGGTAAAGGGAACAATTAAGCTACTGAGCGAGATGAAGTCTGTAAGTAAAGTGAAGTGTATGTCGATAAGAGACGTGTTGGTAAAGAGACACTGAGACACCACGACACCAAGAGGAAGCCAAGACACTGAGTACATGAAAATTTTTTACCGAGCATAAAATAAGGATCAGATCGACATTTAATGCAAAGCTACAGTGATCTAGAAGATTCCAAGGACAAAGAAGGAGTTAGTTACAAATATCTATGATCAAGAAAATTCAAAGTGATAATCTATGGTAAAGATTAAGCGGAAAAAGTGATGGTACCACTTCCAAGAAAAGTGCAAGTTCGGAGGTGATGCTAACGCAGTTCACCGAGTATCAAATTTATTAAATCAATTCAAAAATTTGCTTTGACGGATGAGAGTAATTGAAGGAAAACCTAATCAAAAATATTAAGAGGCAAAAAAAAATTCTATATAAGAGATGAAATTGAATGATAGAGAGGCTGGTGAGTTGAAGTGTGGATGTGCTACCGAGTGAAGCAGAGAGAAGGAAAAGGTGAAATGTGAATGTAGAGAAGAGACATATGAAGTATTGATGCCACTAGTCAAAGAGCACATAAGGGATCTGATCAAGCAAGAAGTAGTTGTAGTATTACAAATCAAATTCTATATTGTTACTTATAAACATCTGTAGTAGAGAAATATCTTAACTGAGTTGAATTAATAGTCTTTTTGTAAAATCTTTGTGAAAGGTGACATTCTAAAAGAGTGTTGAAAGCCCTTTAACCAAGTCATTCCTAATAGGGTGAAGATCTTAACAAATCTGAGATAAATTCCCTAACAGGGTCACATTTGACAATTTGCATTGTAATCTTTAACATGATTGGCCTCTAACCTAGCATACTTCAGAAGAGTATTTTCATTTGTGGGTACAATTCCCACGAAGGTTTTTCCCAAATTGGGTTTCCTTGTTAAATAATGGTGTCATATGTGTTGAATATTTAGCATGCATGTAATCTGTTGTTTACTTAACTTGTTGATTATTATATTGAAGATATTGGTGATTCGGTTACTGTTGTAGTTTGTCTTACCCAATTGAATCAGAGTTAAAGTTTTAAGGTTTAAATATTCACTGTTATCTAATTCAGTAAACCAACAATTGGTATAAGAACTAAGTACTCTAAAGAGATAAGTTTAATAGACTTGAGTAAGAGATCCAAAGATTTATAAGAGGGAGGCACCAAAGTTGAATAAGGATAACTTCCCTACATGGAAAAGCATGAAGAGGCTGCACTTATCTAGAACTAGAGAGTATTCAATATGCTATCTTGACAATGAGTATTCACCACCACCATTTGGGACTATGACACTTGAGAAAATAAGAGAAAGACAAGATCACACACAAGTTATGATTGAGGTATCCTCTTCTCTCACCAACCTAGAGCTCAATGACCTTAAAGGATGTGATACAACAAAACAAATGTGGGATAAGATTGCATTGGTACATGGTGGAGATCAACATGTTCAGAAGGCAAAAGTTGAAAGTTTGAGAGGCAAGTTTGATGCTATGAGAATGAAAGAAGGTGGAACTATTACATAGTACAGTGCAAGACTGAAGGTAGAGGTGCTGGAGGACATATTGAAGAAGAAGATGTAACAAGTAAACTTCTGAGAACATTGTTTCCTATATATGTCATCCGAGTATCTGCAATACAAGAACTGAGATCTATTCCTCAGATGATTGTTTCACTAGATGCTACAATTGGTAAGTTGATTTCTTTTTACCTAAATGATTTTGATAACAATCTATCTGTCACTACTAGGATTGAGTCTACATGCAATTCCTCTTTGAAAATTGGAAGCTCTTGAGAGTCTAGATCTAGTGATGATTATGCAAGTAGTGCTAGTGAAAGGTTTTACAATTGCAAAAGTGAGAGAGAAGACCTATATGCCGAAGATGAAAGAAATGAAGTAGAGTTTGAAGCTCTACTAGCTAGAATACTATAGAGAGGAAAAGGCAAGTACCGATGTAAGATACCTTTGAAATATTTTAAATGTAACAAGATTGGTTACATTGCAACTAGATGTCCAGACAACGAAAATGATGAGAAGAAAGACAATTGCGATGATAACAAAAGAGAAAATAGATTAAGGAGATTCCTAGATTTCAAGAACAAAGGTAAGAAGTCATGCCACATTTCTAATGAAGGACAAACTGATGATGATACAAATGATGATGGAGGTGGTGAAGAAGTTGTGTGTGTTTTTATCAAGGATGATTCAGATGGAGAAAATTTCAAAGAAGAAAAAGCCCTAATCTCACATGTAAGCAAGAATGATACTTGGATTATAGATAGTGGTTGTTCACACCATATGCCTGGTGACACACTTAAGATCATTACTATGGAAGAACATGATGGAGGGTATGGTAGATTTTGTAATGATGCTCCATATCCCATGAAAGTTAAAAGTTCTATAGTTCTGCTAGATAATACAAGATGTGATGATGTTTATTGGGATGAAGGACTAAAGTATAATCTGTTGAGTGTGGCACAATTGAATAATACAGGACACTGACTAGAATTTCATAATAGTAACATCAGAACACTGAACACATAGTAACATCAGCGGATTGCAACTTGAAATTTGAACCTTAAACCATTAGGTTCAAGATTCAAGGTTCAACCGACACTTGACAAAATATATGCCACTTAAATTTTGATACAAAGGAAATCTTTTTGACCGGAAACAATGTTCAACCTAAGATTCCTGATACCTTACCGAAAGTATAAATCAAGGAGGAAGCTGAACAGAGAGACCACCACCGAATGATGAAAAGAAGAACTTCCACCACCTACCAAGCCTGTTCTAGCTAAGTATGTGAGAAGACACCACTTACTAAGCAAGATTATTGGAGACAAGAATGCTAGAGTTATGACAAGAAGCAAGGTAAGAGATAATACATGCTTAATTTATGAATTAGAGCCAAGAAGAGTAAAATATACATTGGAGAATGAATATTGGGTTAAAGCTATGAAAGAAGAGATAGATCAAATTGAAAAGAACAACACATGGACTTTGGTACTGAGACCCAAAGATAAAAATGTTATTGGTAGAAAGTGGATTTTTAGAAACAAACTGAATGAACGTGGAGATATAATAAAAAACAAAGAAAGACTGGTTTGCAAAGGGTATGTACAAGATGAAGGTATTGATTATGGTGAGACTTTTGGACCTGTTGCTAAATTAAAGGAGTTAGAATTACACTAGCATATGCAACTTACAAAGGATTTAAAGTTTATCAAATGGATGTCAAGTCTACATTTCTTAATGGTATTCTTGAAGAAGAAGTATGTATCGAACAACTTGAAGGATTTTTTGAGAATACTAACAAGGACATGGTATGTATACTGTACAAGGCACTTTATGGTCTGAAAAAGGCACCCTGAGCATGGTACAAAATTTTACATTCATATTTATTCAAGATTGGAATGCAAAGAACAAGTGAAAACAATAATGTGTATCTAAAATGTGACAGTAATAACAAGATTTTGATTGCTAAAATATTTGTTGATGATATTATTTTTGGAGGAAATAACACATTATGCAGATATTTTGCTGAGGATATGAGAAAGGAATTTGAGATGTCCATGATAGGGGAGATAAAAAAAATTCTTGGACTACAGATCATACAACAAGTCAAGGATGGGATCTACATCACACAATTAAAGTACACCAAGGAGATCCTAAAGACATTCGGTATGGAAGACTCAAGGCCAGTTGGAACACCAATGGTTAGTGGTTGCAAGTTATCAAAAGAAGACGAGTCAAAGGAAGTGAATGAGACACTCTACCAATCAATGATTAGTAAGTTACAATATGTTGTACATAACATACCTGGTATTTCTCATGCAGTATGTATTTTTGTAAGATTCTCTGCCGACCCAAAGGAATCACACATGTTTGCAGTCAAAAGAATATGTAGATATCTGAAAGGTACTGAAGACTTCGATCTACTATACAAGAAAGGAGGAGATTTTGATTTGAAGGTCTGCACTGATGCTGAATGGGCTAGAAACATTGATGATAGGAAAAGCACAAGTGGAGGAGATTTAGTTTTAGGAAAAATATTAGTGACATGGCTGAGAAAGAAATAAATTTTTATATCATAGGCTACTGCCGAGGTTGAATATGTTGTTGCAACTATGAATTGTGCAAACATTTTATGGATCAAACAACTACTTGAAGGTATGCAAGTGAAGATTATCGATCTAGTTACAATTTTCTATGATAATACTAGTGCTATCAATATATCAAAGAATCTGGTGATGCATTGTAAGACCAAACACATTTCCATCAAGTATCATTACTTGAGAGAACAAGTTCAAGACAAGCACATGATATTGGAGTATGTGAATTCAAAGGAGCAGTTAGCAGATATATTCACTAAGCCACTACTGAAGGATGTTTTTGAGTATCTCAGAGGTAGATTAGGGGTTCTACCCCTCTCCAATATTCACTAGAGAAAGATGCATGCTGCATCAATTCTAGAACTCATTAGAATATCTATTTTGTCAGTTGATGCTAATGTTCACACTTTGGGTGATGTCTGAAGTTGTGAAAATTAATTATGTATGAAATGAGTTCTCAGTACATGCTAGGTATAATCCACTGCTTCAACATGTTTTTCAGGAGTATGTATCTTTGGCATGGTTTCCAAAGAGGGAGAATGAGTGATTGATGATAAAATAATAGAAAGAGGGAGAATGAGTGATTGATGAAACATAATGAGAAATGAAAAATGTTGATAAACATAGAGCGAGAACATGAACAAGAAACTTAGAGGGAGTAAAGAAAAAACATAGATATCAGAGTATGTCATCATCAATTGACAGTGTTGTCATCAATGCCAAAGATGGAGATTGTTACTCAATTGATGGCGATGATGATTAAGACCGAGATCAGAGGTATACAAGATTGTAGAAAGGATTAGATTAGTTGTTATTTTGTCATTAATGTCAAGCAATTGATTTTTGGTTCATATTAAGTAATTAAGGAATTAATACATATCAGACAATGATAATATTATATTGGTATAGTTGTTTTCTACTTTACATTTGATGTTGTCAAGTCGGTAAATGGAACAAATAAGCTACCAAGCATGATGAAGTTTGTGGGTAAAGGGAAGTGTATGTTGGTAAGAGACATGTCAATAAAGAGACTCAAAGACACCAAGACACCGAGAGAAATCCAAGACACTAAGTACAAGAAACTTGGTTAACGAGCATAAAAAAAGGATCAGATCGACATTTAATGTAGAGCCATCATGATTTGGAAGACTCGAAGGATGAAGGAGTTAGTTACAGAGATGTACAATCAGGAAAATTCAAAGTGATAATCTATGGTAAAGATTAAGAGACAAAAGTGATGGTACCATTTCCAAGAAAAGTGCAAGTTCCAAGGAGAGGCTAACGCGGTTCACCGAGTATCAAATTCATTGACTCAGTTCAAAAAGTTGATGTGAAGTCTAAGAGTAATTGAAGGAAAACATAATCAAGGAGATTAAGAGGCAAAAATAGAGTCTATATAAGGGATGAAATTGAATGATAAAGAGTTTGTCGAGTTGAAGTGTGGATGTGCTACCAAGTGAATAAGAGAGAAAGAAAAGGTGAAATATGAGTCTAGAGCAGAGATAGATGAAGTATTGATACCAGTAGTCAAAGAGTGCATAAGGGATCTGATCAAGTAAGAGGTAGTTGCAGTATTATAGATCAAATTGTATATTGTTGCTTATTAACATTTTTAGCAGAGAAATCTCTTAATTTAGTGTACTTAACAGTATTTTGTAAAATCCTTTTGAAAGGTGACATTCTAAAAGAGTGTTCAAATCCCTTTAACTAGGCCACTCCTAACAGGGTGAAGATCTTAACATATATGAGGTAAATCCTCTAACAGGGTCTGATGCAGTCCAAGGTCGAAGGATCCAATAAAGGACTGTCCAAACTTGCAGCCAACAACAAGAACACACAACAGAAACAACACAACACAAGATATTTCAATATCAACTTATATTATTTTAGAATTCCAATTACATGCAACATACTGGGCTATAAGCCCTTCTAATTTAGGGCCAATTACATTGACAGATTCAATAAGTGTGAATCCAACATTATCCATCTACCCTATAGCTAAGTGGAAGAAACCAGATATCCAACTTGTGCTCACAAGCCACCAAGCAATCTGCAATCTTTGTCTACCCACTTACAACTATCTACAATAACTTACAATCTTTTAGCTTATTATCTTACTTTGTTATCCTCCATCTATCTTCTCATATCTCCATCCTCTCCCTCTAAAAATCAACCTAGACTCTCTTATATACACACTTGCCACAAGTCAGCTTGTAAACAATAATTAAATGTCAGTCAACCATTACAATCCATAATAAAAAATATTAAATGCACCAGTCGGCTACAATTAATAACAAAATACATAGGAAAACACTTCAACCCAGATTTAGGTCCACACACAATCCAATGAAAAAATCCATATTAATTACAACAAAAACTCAGGCACAGAGATCACCAAGAAAAAAACAAAAAAAAACTCAGGCATAGAGATCACCAAGAAATAGGAAAACAACTCAGAACAAGCATATCCGAGCGACAGAAAACCAACTCAGAACAAGCATACCCGAGCGATAGAAAACCAACTTGGAAAAAGCATACCTGAGCAACAGAAAACAAACTCGGAACAAGCATACCTGAGCAACAGAAAACCAACTCGGGGCAAGCATTCTCAAGCAGCCAACGAACAACGAGACCCGTCGGTAAAGAAGGACAGAAAGAGTAACCCAAGCAACAGGTTACAAAGGACTTCACTTAGCAGTCTCCAAACAAGCTAAAGAACAAAAGAAAATATTTTTTTGGTTGAGCAGGATTTCCAACTACCCCAGGATGCTCCTGTATCAGGGTCACATTTGAAAATGTGCATTGTAATCTTTAACAAGATTGACTTTTAACTAAGCATACTTCAAAAGAGTATTTTCATTTGTGGGTGACAATTCCCATGGAGGTTTTTCCCAAATTGGGTTTCCTCATTAAATACTGGTGTCATATGTGTTTAATGTTTATTGTGCATATAATCTGTTGTTTACTTAAGTTGTTGATTGTTATATTGAAGTTATTAGTGATTCGGTTACTATTGTTGTTTGTCTTACTGATTTGAATTAGATTTCAAGTTTTAAGGTTTAAAGATTCAATGTTATCTGATTCACCCCCCTCTTAGTAAACCAACATTGAGTACCCAATAGGATCCATTATTATGATAGGGACATGGCTTAGAAGGTACCGTTGTTGAGTTGAGTTGTATTAAGACCTCTTAAACTCATCTTATTACACTTTGTATTGATTTTGGCATTAACTTATCCTTCTACAAAATGCATGTACCCTATCAAAGATTCTAATCACTGGTTGTTTTAGGAATTTGAGACACATAGACATATTCTTCATTACTCTAACCTTGTTGTTGCAACAAATATTCAATTGATTAAATATTGTTGTAGACCTCTTAACAAGAATTTGTGGAAAGTTTATGAATCTAACCACGGGGAAATACTTGACATAATAAGGGTTAGAGCCTATCAAGAAGGTTCACTTGATTGATTCTGGGCCATGTAGAAGAATAATTCTATAATATGATAGAATAATTTTGATAATTTTTTTTTTTATGTTTTGCGAAACATTGTAACTTTGTTTTTTGGAGGTGCTCTATGTACATATTTAGAGGCCAAATTTTGTATATAAAAACAACAATGAGCTTTAATGTGCTTATTTAGATGCCAAATTTTGTTTATATAAATGGTTTTGAGTTGTCATGTGCATATTAGATGCTAAATTTTGTATATAAAAGTGGCCATGGAGATGATTTGCAAATATTGAGAGGACAAATTATGTATATTGTACCATTTGATTATAAATATATATTGAATTTTTTATCGTTACATTTGTATATCTTAATTTGTACCATTTGGTTATAAATACATATAGAATTTTATATCATACCATTCATGATGTAATAAAATTCAAAAAAATGTTAATTATGATGTAATAAAGAGCAAGAAATGTTAGTTATGTATTGTACCTTGGACTATAGATGGTGAATTTCATATACAAGGTGTTTGAGTGATTGATCTTTCAAACCAATCATCATGGCCTCAAACCATCTATGCCATTAGCTCTGATTGGCTGGGTAAACCCCAAGAACAACCTTGTTTTGCCCACACAGTTGTTTGAATGTTGCAAACCACGCCAATTCTGAAGTGTCCCTAAGGTGCATTATGCATCATTGGGAAGTGATATTTTGAGGCCCACATCTTGAAGATCGTGTGAGCTATTGGAAAAAATTTAGATGCTACGAGATCATGCTACAGTGGCCTACAATAACCTATCTCAATTTTGGGAGATTCAACTTTTGTTTTAACTCGGCAATACAATCTCAGTTTATGTAAAAATTTACAGTGTGGCTCAGTTGAAACAAGCAAAACTTTGTATCCTTCAAACCATTGATTGTGGCCTTGAACTACATGTGTCATTAGCTCTAGTTAACTAGGTAACCCCTAGGAAAAACCTTGTTTCACCCACGCAATCGCTTGAACATTGGGAACTATGCCATATGAAAGTATCCCTAATGTGCACTAAGCACCATTGGGAAGTGATCTTTTGAGGTCCACATCTTGGAGCTTGTGCTAGGTATCAGAAAACCATTAAATGATATGAGACTATGCTACAAATACCTACAATAACCTATCTCAATTTTGGGACATTTATCTTTTTTTAAATTTGGCAATCTAATCTTAGTTTTTATCAAAACTTGCAGTGTGGCCCAGTTGAAATGAGCAACACTGCGTATCTTTCAAAAAATTTGTTGTGGCCTTGAACTGTCTATGCCATTAGCTCTAGTTGATCAGGAAAACCCCAGGAACAACCTTGTTTCACCCATGCACTCACTTGAACATTGGGAACCACGTCAGACTGAAGTGTCCCTAAGGTGCACTAAGCACCATTTGACAAGAATCTTTTGAGGCCCACATCTTGGAGCTCGTGTGAGGAATCAAAAAACTGTTAGGTGCTATGAGACTATGCTATGGAGGCCTACTATAATATATCTCATTTTTTGGGGATTCACCTTCATTTTAATTTGGAAACACAAACTTAATTATGTCAAAACTTTTAGTGTATCTCAATTAAAATGAGCAACACTGTTTATATTTCAAACTATTCATCGTGACCTTGAACCATCTATTCCATTAGCTTCAATTGGCTAGGTAAACCCCAAGGAGAAACCTTGTTTCACCCATACAGTCACTTGAAAATTGGGAACTACACCAGACCGAAGTGTCCCAAAGGTACACTAAGCACCATTGGGTAGCGATCTTTCGAGGCCTACATCTCAGAGCTCATGTGAGGTATCAGAAAACCATTAGCTACTACAAGATCATGCTACAAAGAAAAAAAATAACTTATCTTGATTTTGGGAGATTCAAATTTGTTTTAATTTGGCAACACAATCTCAATTTATAGAAAAACTTACAGTGTGGCTTAGTTGAAATGAGCAACACCATGTATCTTTCAAACTGTTTGTAATGGCCTTAAACTATCTATGCTATTATCTCTGGTTGGTTGGGTAAACCCAAGGAACAACCTTGTTTCTCCAACACACTCACTTGAATGTTGGGAACCATGCCAGACCAAAGTGCCTCTAAGGTGCACTAAGCACCATTGGGCAGCGATCTTTCAAGGCCACATCCTGGAGGTCATGTGAGGTATCCAAAAACCATCATGTGCTATGAGATCACCATGCTAAAAAGGCCTACAATAACCTATCTTGGTTTTGGGAGATTCAAATTCATTTTAATTTGGAAACACAATCTAAGTTTACATCAAAACTTGCAGTATGGCTCAGTTGAAACAAGCAACACTATACATCTTTCAAACCGTTCATCATGGTCTCAAACCGTTTGCACCAATAGATGCGGTTGGATAATTAAACCTTAGGAACAACCTTGTTTCACCAATGCAATCACTCAAACATTATGAACCATGCCAGACCGAAGTGTCCCTAAGGTGCACTAAGCACCATTGGGCACGAATCTTTCAAGGCCCACATCTCACTAGAGCTCATGCGAGGTATCGACAACCATAAGGTACTATGAGACAATGCTACATAGGCTTACAATAACTTATCTCAGTTTTGGGAGATTCAAATTCATTTTAATTTGGCAATGCAATCTCAGTCTATGTCAAAACTTGCAGTGTGGCTCAGTTGAAATGAGAAACATTGTGCATCTTTCAAACCGTTCATTGTGGCCTCGAGCCTTCAGCACCATTAGCTCTAGTTGGTTAGGTAAACCCTAGTAAAAACCTTGTTTCTCCCACATAGTTTCTTGAACATTGGGAACCACACCAGACCAAAGTGTCCCTAAGGTGCACTAAGCACCATTAGGCAGTGATCTTTTGAGGCCCATATCTCAGATCTCATGCTAGGTATCAATGAACCATCAAGTGTTACGAGACTATGCTACAAAGGTCTACAATAACCTATCTCGGTTTTGGGAGATTCAACTTTGTTTTAGTTTGGCAATGCAATCTCATTTTATGTCAAAACTTGTAGTGTGACTCAGTTGAAATGAGAAACGCTATGTACCTTTCCAACCATTCATTGTGGCCTCAAACTGACTGTGCCATTAGCTTTGGTTGGATGGGTAAACCCCAGAAACAACCTTGTTTTTCCCATGCAGTCGCTCAAACATTGGCAACCACGCCGGACCGAAGTGTCCCTAGGGTGCACTAAGCACCATTGGGCAGTGATATTTTAAGGCCCATATCTCATAGCTCATGTGAGGTATCAACAAAATGGAAAATGCTACAAGACCATGCTACGGAGGCCTACAATAACCAATTTTAGTTTTTGGAGATTCAACTTCATTTTAACTTGGCAATGCAATCTCAGTTTATGTCAAAACTTGTAGTGTGGCTCAGTTAAAATGAGAAACACTACGTATCTTTCAAACCATTCATCATGGCCCCAAACTATTTATCTACACCATTAGCTCTGGTTGACTAGGTAAAACCGAAGAACAACCTTGTTTTTCCTACGCAATCTCTCAAACATTGGGAACCACACCGGACCGAAGTATCCCTAAGGTACACTAAGCACCATTGGGTGGAAAGATGTACATTAGTGTTATCTTTCATTTGTATTGGTTGTATATCTCCATTCAGACTTTGTCTTGTGTTGGGGAAGACACAAAAAATGTTTTTTTTTTGTCTTAGTCCATGATTGACAATGAATTGGAGTTGTGGCATGGGTATGAATGCCAAGTATTAGCCTTGGCCGAGTGGTGAAGGTGTAGTGGGGTGTGTGGGAGAATGATATAAATTTTCCAACTCATGGTGTGGGAGAAGAATATAAATGTTCCAATTGTCTTATGGTTTCTTATTTTTTACTATAAACAATGTTAAGACAACAAGGTCTTATGTTGTTTACTAGGGTAGATGGAGGGGTTAAGATTTGTGTTTTGACTATGTAAGAGTGAGTCATTGATGTGCCCTTAAGTACCCTTGATTTTTCATGTACCTAATTGGTATTGGGATTTGTGTCTACAAGTGACTAGGAGTCCTAATTGGGTAAGGAATTGTGGAAGTAACATTTCCTGACTCAGTGTGATTCAAGGGTTGGAAGACCTCAAGATGGATTTGGGAAAGTTGAGTATGCCTAAGGTGATGTGTGTTAGTGGTTTTATGGGATTTGGGAGTAGGAGATGTCTTTGGGGTATTAAATCAACTTAAGGGGCTAGTAGCCTAGTGAGGGCTTGGGGGTTTGTTACCTATTGAATAGGTGAGTTGAGAGGAAGATCTCCCTAATAGGTTAAGATTGGTGGTTGCTCAACAAGCTCAAGCCTCCATACAATAAATGCATCTGAAACAATGACGAAATACAACTTTGGACGTTGACAATGACATTGATTGTGATTTCAGTAGTGATCCACTCCTAGGAGTGACTTTTCAACTTCCTTTTTCAAGATTTTTCCCTCTCTTTCAACTATTTACAAAACCATTGCTTGACAACTTTTCTTACATTTTAGCAACTTTTACATCTTGATACCTAAAGGCTTACAAATTGAGGGAATAATAAAAAATGGTCAATAGTGACCTTAGAAAGCATTATTAAGCTAAATCTAATCAAAATTTATCAAAAATCCATAATTTCATAGTTGAGGCTAATCATGACATACACACAATGAACATTTTTTTTTATCACATTTCAATTGCAAATAACTAAGTTTTCATGTACAAAGATATGCATACAATGAAAAAATTGGATCGATTATCAACTTTCATATATATCAAAATAAATAGTAATCGTGTACATATACAAAAATAGCATCAATGTCAAGTTAATAATAGAGTTACAAAAATGTGGCATGTGCCATGTCAAGGTTGACATATACAATAAAAATGTTGAATATATACATAAATTGGTCCTTCAATGACCACAACTAGAACTATATGTCTCTATTGATGTCTATGATTGTGGTGGTTCATCAAAATTGAGCCTCTTCGAAGTAGTACATGGCTGCACAAGGACAACTGAAATGTTGAATCATATATATTTTCTTAATATAACACCAAAATAACAAAATATTGTACTGTAAATTCTTTGCACTTGATATGTTGATTACCTCGTCTCTTTCTTCTGCAATTGGAAAATGCTGAGGATCTATGGGAAGTCTTGAAGGGGGTTGTAATAGGTAAAACAAAATTAATACAATTTAATAACATATATGTCAAAAAACACTAAATAACTAAAAATGCATGGACTAAAAAACAAATGCATACTAGAGCCTCAGATGAATCTCCTATACTCATAGGAGGAAAAATCACTAATGAATCAGTTATGATCATTTCTTATATGGTAAGTGATAAAAGATATTATAGTCATGTACAAAAAGGAAGTAGGGTTTTCAAACAAACAAGAAAGAAATCTGAAAGGATTTATTAAGAGATTTTCAACTCCGTTGTGCACTTAGTAAAAAAGAGTTAAGAAGATAAGCATACCTGTTCCCTCTTTTTGTTGGAACCCATCTTTGATGAGTAGCACTTCTAACAAAATGGAATTGTAGAGCATAAATGGGAATATTCTAATGGGGCTATAATAGGTGAAAGATAATTAATATAATTTAATAACCTATAGTTGTTGACAAACTCTAAAAGCTAAAAATGAGTGTACTTATATCTAAAAAAATATGTTTAACATATGTAGAACAAATGCACACTAGAGCCTTTGATAGTTCTCTTGTACTCTTAGGAGGCATCGTCGAATCTAAGGCAACGATTGCCATTTCATGTTTGAAAAATGATAACATATGTTATAACTTCATAGAAGGATTTAGAGATTTCTAGCAAGCAAGAATGCAACCCAAAGTAAATATGAAGATGTTACCTCTTCCTTATCCTAAACCTCATCGACATCAGGTGCATTCATTAATTCCATAAAACCCATTTATTTATGTATATAGAACAAATAAATTAGATGCATTCATCAATATCTACATATACAAGTTTAATCATAATACATTTCAACAAATGAATTTAAATTATACTAAATTACATGATTTCTTTTTCTACCTCAGAGTGTTGGAGGATGGCTTTCTCACACAAGATGTCCTTGAGGCAGGTGGGGTAGAATAACAAAAACAAAATTAACATGAACCATGGGTTTAGGAGCTACACGCCTTCTATGCTATGGGTCTACCACCCTATGAGACCCAGCTCTATCCTGCGTAGAGCCTCTCCCTCTACCATGTAACTACTAGATATGAAATTAATTCGGCTTCAAGCCATGGATAAACTCACAATAAAGCTTTCTCAAACAATATAGTGGCACCTCCCAATTGTTACAAGGTGGTTGGTCAAAAACCATATACCACCTATCCAAAAAAGTTGCTTTCATCCTAGCGTGAACACACCAATGTATGGGAAACTGACTATTAGTAGTAAGTAGGTTGTTACTAGTGCTAGGATCGGTGAAAAGAGCACATATGTTATATCTAAGTATGCCTTTTCTTTTCACCTCATCATATGATAACCCATCTGCATAAAATGTACAACATTATCCCTCCATGAACCCCATTTTGTGACCTCTCTAGATACCTCATTCACGCTAATGGCCATTGTTTCTAGGGTTTCACGAGAGATGAGTGGTGCTCTTGATTTGTTTGAAGAATCTGATATCAAATTAATAAAAAAAACTTAAATCAATTTAAAAACCCTACTTCAATTAAAATTCAAACAAAAACAATGAAAATAATGAAGTCTTACTTGTTCGATGGGGTGACATTGTTGTAAATTGAGCTAAATGCCGATAAAATGCAATTTCAAGTAGAACACGCACGAGTTATGCAATTTTTTGCTTCCCCCAAATCATTGTTTGAACATTTTTGGCAATGAAAATGGCCCTAATCTGTGACCTTCCAAAATATTTAACATTTCTCATAACCCGTGCAGGTTATGAGAAAAATTTTGTTCCTGAAAACCCGCACGAGTTTTGAAGAACTTTTGCCTTTTTATTATTGTCTATTAGGCCTTGTGTTACCAAGCCTAGGAAATTTTAGAATTTAAGGAACCCGATTGAGTTATGAAACATTTAGTTTTTTTTTAATGTGGCCACTGTTCTGATCAGCAACTTGGTGCACTTACCCGTACTATAAATATTAACTTTTGTATCAAGATTGAGGAATAATTTTTTTGATAATTGTGATAAATGTTCATGACATAATCTTCTGTGGAGGTGATATTGTATGCAAAAATATTTTAGATGAAATGGAAAAGGAATTTGATATGTCTATGATTGGTGAATTGTCTTCCTTCCTTGGACTTTAAGTTGTTCAACTAGGTGATGCCATCTTTATTTCTTAGGCTAGGTATACTAAGGAAATGCTGAAATTTTTTTTTATATAGGAATCAAAACTAGTAAGAACTCCTATGGCTACTTGTTTTAGTTTGAGAAAAGATGCAGAGTATAATCTTGTTGATTATACTCTATAGGTCCATGATTATAAGACTATTGCATTTGATTGCTTCTAAACCTAATAAAATGCATTTAGTATGTTTAGTTGCAAGATATCAAGCCAATCCTAAGAAATCACATGAGATGTTTGTTAAAATAATATTTAGATATTTGAAGAAAAATCTAGATTATGGTTTGTGGTACAAAAGAGAGGTTGATTACTCATTTAAGTTTTACATTAATGCTGATTGGGTTGCTTTTATGGATGATAGAAGTGCTAGTCGTAGTGCATTTTTCTTGGGAGACAGGTTGATTTCTTAGTTCAACAAAAAGTAGAATTTAGTATTCTTATCCATAGCAAAAGGTGAATACATTTTTGGATCTTCTTAAATTGTACTCATGTTCTGTAGGTGAAACATACTTTAAAGGAATCAAAGTGATGTATGATGAGCCCATTTCTATTATGTGTAACAATACTATTTCTATAAAAATTTCAAATAATTTGATAATGCATTCAAGAACTAAACAAATTTCTATCAAGTATTATTTTTTAGAGAGCATATTGCAAAACAAGAAGTCATATTGGAATATGTTCCCACCAAGGATCATATTGCAGTTATCTTGACAAATTCACTCTCTAATGATACTCTTCAATATATTTAGGGAAGATAGGGGTTATTTCCCCTCTTTATAACTAGATGCATAAGATGGTGCATCTGTGTAGGGGGGGAATTTTGAATTATATATCTTTGTCTCTTTGAATAATGTGGTCTACTTTTTGGGGTGAGTAGACAGTCTGATAGGTTGTTACTGATAGAAGGAAAGTATAAGCCAAACAAAGAATATATGATAGGTTTGATAAAGGGGATTCAATGAAGATCTGAAGGCCTTGACCCCTTTATCCTTGATTTAAAATGGGGAGCGAATGTAAAGAACCCATGGAATAAGAATTAGATGTTGATGATGAGTGTTTCCATCAATGATAGAGGGGGATATTTTTGGCGGTTGGGGTTGTCATTGATGTCAACCCTCTATCTTCTTAGAGTTGAGTGCTTGTATATATGTGTTATGGTATTCATATTTATGTCAACTATCTACTTTCTTAATGTTGTGATTCAGCTAATATGTTGTAATGATTATATGTGTTGGTGGCAGTTGGTGTTTACATTCTATTGTCAACCCCCCACTAATATAGTGTTGAAAATGAGAGTTTGTTAAAGGTTGAACAAATACTACGTGTTATTTCTATAGTATTGGAAGGTTGTAGAAGATGAAATCTTAAAATATTGTGCTAGTGCTAGATGGTTGATGACGACTTGTGTTTGATTACTTTCTTTTGTGATGCCCACTTTCTTGGTGTTGATGCCCACACCACTATGTTAAAGATGTTGTTATATTGATGATCATAGTTTGAATTGAGAGATGGCAATTATCTCATAAGATATCTGAATTAGAAGACTACACAGATGTGAGGAACATGTCCACCAAACCACACACATGGTACCATCAATGCAAAATAATGAAGACAATTCTCTATACTAGTCCCAAATAATTCCTACGAACCAACCTTACTATCAACAAATAAAAAAACACAACTCCAACCTTTGAGCTTGTATTACCTCCACCTAAAAGTAGGATAGTGCAACATTCAAATACCATAAATGATAGCACAAAAATCACAATCCACCAACTTCTTATGTGTAGCAATGCATAACATTCTCTTATAAGGACTTCAAATGCTCTTTCCAACTTTTCATACTTGTCACCTTCTAGATATACAACATACTAACTTATTATCATCGTAATAACTAGGACTAGACTTTAAATTCTCTTTTATGTATTTATAACTTCAAATACTCTTTCTTTCATATTTCAACTTCCCATAACCAGACACATGGCATCAATTAACACTTCTCTAATACTTATCTTCATTAAGTACAATACTAAATTTGTACATCTCTTCACCAAGTTGCTATCAAGGAACACAACATGTTGACATCAATGACAACACTGAACACATGATGCTAACACAAAGAACATAGGAATATCTGAACACATATTTACAAACCTCGCCTTACATCAGGTTGACATCAATGACAACACCACTACATATTTCCAATACTAACATTGAAGGATCTCTTTCCTATCATGATCTCCTACCTTTTTTGTTTCAAGGGTTGGATAATTTTCCAAATATTAATGTCCCTCCTCAAACTTGTCTCTAAGGCTATCTCTAACACCTCTTTATTATTTTCCTTTAGTACTCATGCTTCTACTGATTGCTCCATCAACAAATTCTCCACTTCTTCATCTCGATGCTCACTATCTTAAAACTCTCTATTGAACCGAAATTTATCATCCAACCTCTCTTCCCCCTTTTGATTCCTCTCATTGTTTTCACAAACATCCATCAAGTATACTCTCTATCTTAGCATTTTTTTGCAAATTTCAACCTAGTCCTTGACCTCAATCTTTTGTCTCAATATCGCCTCCCCTACTACAATTTTAATGTCCTTTAGTAATAGTGGTAAGTGTTTGATATTTACATAGATTATAATGTAAATTCTATTACCCTATCTTCCAATAAATCACATGCCATCACAAAGAACCTAAAGAAATTTCCAATAGATTTCTGCATTTCTAGTTCCTAGTATTTTGAAGGTAGGTTTAAGTCCTTAACCAAACTAGCACTTCAGATTTTTCCTTCTTAAGGGGGGTGAAGTTTTCCTCCTAAACCAAAGTCTCCTATTATATACAATCCCCCATTGAAAATCTTTCTTTTTGTCTCTCCTATAGGGCGTTCCACTAGACAAATTCCATTTGTGAAAGTTTTCAAAAAAAACATCTTTTCCCCAGAACTTATACACCAAGATCTCCCTTCAAACCATCCACCAACCTTTATTTTGTCTAATTGAGGCCCCTCCGTGCATATAGGCTTCTCTACTCCACTAATATGGTTTGAAGGATTTTCTTCCATTAGGCCCCATTTGGTTCCTAGAATTAGGAAATGTTGAATTTGATCAAATATTGGAAATGGTCAAATCATAGATTTGATTTTCTGATTTTTCATTTTTAGAATATAGTTTGGACTGTTTGGTTTACCCGGAATATGAGTGTGAGGATGCATTTCCTCCGTTTTGTTCCACATTTTGAAACTAGAATTGGAATTTGAGTATGATTTTTTTTTGAATTGTTTTAATAATTTATTTTTATTAATTTATTTTTCTTAATTTTATATAGAAAATCATTAATAATTTTATTTTTAAAAATGTTACAATTTTTTTTTTTCAAACTTTTTAAATAAGGTTAATTTTTAATTTTATTTAATTTTATATAAAAAATCATAACAAAGTAAAAAACAACAAAATTCACGAGTTCACCAAAATATGTCCAACGTATCTACATGAAATTCTAAAAAAGTTTGAGTATCCAGAATAGCCCTCTATTAACCACATTTACGCATATGGAAACAACAAAGTAGTGTGACTACAACACAAAGAAGGCATCATAGAAACATGATTTTTGCTTTTTCCATTTAAGCAATCTCGGTGACAGTAGCTGCCTCTCGAGCCTTGCACAAGTTGCACTCATTTCCTACATTAGGTATAGATGTAGATGGGGTAGATGTAAATGGGGTTTCATCGACCCACCAAAAGTATTGACATCCACTATTTCCCTGCAATACCAAATCTACATCAGTTCTTCCTAAAATAATTAGTTGTCACATTATTTTTAAACATAAAATATATTTCCATTAACGACCTTTTTTCTATTTGGGAAACCGCAAAATTGACGCCCAAAATTACTTGTTGTCCGTGGCGTCTTCAACATGCAAGGGCCAACACCACATTGACACATATGCACATTGACCTAAGTCATCTGTGATATATCAACAAATATTGCACTGTCATTCCAACATAAGATTTTTTTTAGTTGATTATTTTGTTCAATCATACTAGTTATAATTGCAATAAAAAAAAACATACTAATGTAGACAACATCTGAAATCAGATTGCAACATGACTATTGTCAATCATTGCAAAATAAAAATGCTTTGTATTTGATGATATAATAAATCTGAACAACATGTAAATGCAAAGTCCTAACTGCACATTATGGAAACCATATGTATAGTTGTGATTGGGAATTTTAGTCCTTACTACACATTTAAATGCATGTAAAGGCATCTACAGTTAGGGACACATCAAATTGTGATATTGCTATCATGATTCAAGTGTATAGTTTTTTGAGTCAAACTCGTTGACCATGATTCATGAGTATTATTCCATCCATGAGTTTGACATGCACAAATTGCCTTATGTCAGCTGCACTTAACAAACTAATGTCACAAAAATTATTGATGTGTCGACGATTCCTCTCATTACTTCTTCTCTGCTTGAAACAATTGGGAGTACCTAGGAAAGATGATTCTACTCTACTAAACCCTTTTCTATGTCCACTTCTTGTGCGACTAATTTATTCTTTGCTATCTCCATTGCTCTACATGCTTCATCCTTGTTATATTCTTTCCCCAAAAAGTTTATATTAAAGAAGACTCACTTTTCGAGGCACTCCCAATTGCTTGAAGTGGAGTTGAACCTTAACTCACCTACACTCTTGCGAGTAACAACTTCCAAGTCATTGTCGACAAATCAATGATTTTTGTGATGCTATTTTGTTAAGTGCAGCTGACACGAGGCAATTTGTGCATGTCAAACTCATGGATGAAACACGGGTCAATGATTTTGACTCAAAAAACTATACACTTGAATCCTGATAGCAATATCACAAGATAATAAAAAAATTTGATGAAAATTTAATGGGAGATGTAGTCGGGTATAAAAACCTCAACTACATATAAGACGACTACTGGTCACAAATGTAAAAGAGCTTGAAAGATCAGATGTCACATTGTAAAGTCCCTCTTCACATTTACAAAATATGGTTTCATTTACTTGAGATTCATGGTATTGATTACAAAAGGAAAATGTAGAGTGTTTAACCAATGATGAGAATTAGCAAACTCAAAGAATAAAGAAAATGGGGAGGAATACAAATAGTACATGTATTACCCTCATTTTACATCAAATATTTTCAAATGATACCCTACCATATCGTTCATCCACTATAAAAGA
>MU227425.1:117208-135182 GCA_018584345.1 Thuja plicata
ATGCATTGCAATCATATAGAGTAGATCTCATTTTCATGCATTTGAATCTCTCGTTTCATGGTGTACTTGCATAGGCACTAACTAGGTCAATCTGAGGGCCTCCATTTCAAACCTTTGCACTCCATGAATAGAGAGCTATGAATCGATATTTGAGGCCTCATTCTTGAGAAACCTTGGAATCTGTAAATATGATTACAATTTATAATAGTGTATTTGTTTATCCTGCGAAGTTACATATAGAATGGGAAACATAAGCATATAGTGCAGAGAGAAAGAATCTAATCTTTATCTTGTTTGTGTATTCTTTGAAATCTTGTTTTGATTCAACAGAACAAAAAAACATTTTATTGTTTATATGGTTGGGAGATAGGACTATTAGCCATGGAAGATAAGAAGGTGATAATTAGAATGGAGATGGTAGTGAAGAAGAAGCCAGTGAGAAAGGAGGAGCTAATGAAGAGACAATTGGTGGTTGGGAAGGAGGAGGCATTGAAGAATTAGTTGGAAGGTGATAAGAAGAGGGAGAAGGAGATAAAAACGAAGCAACTAGTGGCCAGGAAGGAGGACACATTGACGAAGCACCTGGAGGCAATTAAGAAGAGGAAGGAGGAGGCAAAAATGAAGTAGGTGATGGCCAAGAAGCAGGTGGAGGTAGTGAAGAATCTGGTGGTGGTGAGGAAGGAGGAGGTAATGGTGAGGAAGCATGAGGTGATGGTGAGGAAGGAGGTAATGGTGAGGAAGCAGGAGGTGATAGTGAGGAAGGAGGAGATTGCGATGAAGGAGATCTGCAACTGGTATTTAAGCACATGGTGGTATCATAGTATAATAGTTTGATGAAGCTGATGGGTGGGTATACTATGTCCCTCCCACAAAACAATCATCTACTTAGTGTTGTTTGATTGGTGGACTTGATTCAGAATTTCATATTTTATGGCTCAGTGGCAGCATTGAGTCTTTTCGTGTCCATCATTGAGATGGTTACTATGTCTAACAGTGGTGTTTATAATACAATGTATTAGATGGTTGATAGATCCTCCCACAAAAGGAATGTTGCATTGGGTTGTACCTAATATGAAAAACACAAAATTTGGGTAGATAAGCCATATGAGTACTATTGGATAAGTTTTGAAGAATTTCAAATGTACAATTCTAATACTCTGCAATAGAACAATAGAATTTATCAGTATAATTGGTCATCATCATGTGGTACTTCTTGGTGTATTCCACTTACATTTTTTAACGCAACAGGGCTAACCAAGTCAAGAAGTATAGACATATAAAATGAAATAGAAAAATGCCAGTCACAAACAATATACAATCATAAGCTATAGATATATTAAATGCTTTGCCATTACAACACATGCTTTGACTATAACAGTGATATGATGCGAAACAAAAAAAAAATTAAGTGTTGGAGCAATCCATAAAGTTTCTATAAGGAGTAACAACTACCTCAATTTTTAAGTAAATCATGAATGCAATCTCTAATGCATGAAATAACAGTAAAAACTATATCATCATGACTGCATGTATATAAGATCTTGAGAAAAAAAGTAGGTGTCCGAACAATCAGAAAAAAATGTACAAGATGGAGTAGTGAATTGATCATGTTGGTGATTTGGGAAGAGAGCAGCAATGGGTGATCAGATATGGAGATCATGAATGTTCAATAGTATGAAATTGTGGCTTAACATGAGGCCTATTAGTATCATAGTGAATACTATGGTTTTCAGATCCATTTTAATAACTACAAAATTCTAAGAATAATTTAATAATGAAGATATAGGGATTGCCAAATAGAACTTAGAAATCTTGTAAAATGTATACCAGGAGATAGAAGATGGGGAAGAACAAATCCAAGAACAAAATGGTGGTGTGAAAACACACCGTTAACTAAAAATAAACACAAGTCAATATCTTGCTCAAGATTTCCATATCCTGCACATAACATATCAGTGAGAAAAGTTCCCATAATAAATGGAGTACACCAAGGAGTAACATAAAAAATATGGACTCTAAGTTGAAATTCTTAACATCATATGTGTAGTCTCAGAACTATCCATTTTGAATTCTTCATGAAACACATGTATATATGATACCAAGCCAAAAAGTAGGTGTTTGAGCAATGCACAAAATCTCTACAAGCTGGAGTAGTATTTTCAAAAACTACTCCAACTTGTAGTGTTTGTAAATTGCTACAAAAAGTTAAGCCTCTCTATATGAAATACACAAAATTTGTTTCTAAAGTGATATAGTAATTTCAATAACTACATTTTCTCTATATATGGAAACAAAATTGTAAATTACCTATCTTTCTTTGTATCATAACAATTTTTCTCTATACTATATGAAATAACAGTAAAACCTAATATGAAAAAACACAAACTTTTGGTAGAGAATCCATGAGTACTATTGGAAGAGTTTTGAAGAATTCAAAATGTACAATTATGATACTTTGCAATAGAACAACATAATTTATCAGTATAATTGGTCATCATCATTATATACCCCTTGGTGTATTCCACTTATATTTTTGAATACAATAGGACTAACCAAGTCAAGAGGTATAGATATATAAAATATAATAGAATAATGTCAATCAAAAAAAATATACAATCATTAGCTATAATCAACAGGAGTAACAACAATAACCATTTTTAAGTAAATCGTGAATGCAATCTATAATACATGAAATAATAGTAAAAAAAATATCACCATGACTTTATGTATATATGATGTCGATAAAAAAATTAGGCGTTTGAGCGATCTAAAAAAGTTGTAGAAGATGGATTAATGAGTTAATCATCAATGGTGACTTCGGAAGAGAGCAGAAATATAAAGTAGAACATATATAGCGGAGAAACCATATGTGAACTAGAGAAGATATATATAGTAGAGTATCCATACATGAACAATCAAAACACATGATTTGAGTTTCATTATTAGAACACTATATGTAAATTTGGTATAAAAAACCAATATCACACCGATATCAACTCTATGTAGCAAGTATATTGGCTAACCTTGCCAATGTTTAACTAACAAGACTTAATCAAAAACAAATGAAACTAGAGATCTCCAAACTTCATTACAATGTACTCCACTGTCTCCTCTTCATTCATTCTCAAGTACCCTTTAGTTCTTTCAGTTTTAACCATACAGGTGTCATATGCCTTTAGCATAGTTCCTCAACTCAAATCAAGGATGTCTTTGAGGGCCTCATACACACTATCTAACACACCATCTGAATCATATTTTTCCACTTTGATAACATGAGGTAAACAAAGGTCCTCTTGCATTTTTTTTTATAGTTTCACAAATCACATCCAACAAACCATCCATGCTTGCCATCTTCTTCTTTCCCCTCCTTGGTAATGGTGTTGAAGGGTTAGGCCTACCGCTTGTACTAGATTGATTGGAATGATATAATTCATCATCCAAATCAGTTGTAGTCTCAAGAGGTGTACTGAAAGGGATTTCCTAATCACAATCTAGATCAAGGCCCTCATCTATATTGTACCCTTCTTCTATCTCTCGAGCCGTTGTAGCTTCGGTACCTTCAGCTATATCATTACCCACAATTAAGGCTAGGTCATTGTAGTACTAGAAGGGTTGTCTCTTATACACTTTGGCATTTATGAATTCTTTTCTCTACATGTTTCCATAATGAATGAATTAGATATTTGTCTTTAAATACTAACTTAATAAGAAGGAAATATTGCTTAGATCAACAGATTCAAAAGAGAATGTTACCTTCAAAAGCTCATCCCACACCCTCTCATCAGCATCCACACATTGAGTACTCTCATTCCATGCAAAACCACTCATACTCCTTGTAAGATCTAAATTTGGAAGGGTTTGATGCCCTAGATCTCCTAAATAAGATTTTTATAATGAAGGGAAATCCTATGTCCAAATTCAAGATATTAAATTTAATTATATTGATCAAAAGGATGGAAAAGAGCATGTAAAGAATGATATGATAAGATGCGTACCTCATGACATAGCAGATCTGGAAAAACTCATTTTCTGAGTTCTATAGACTGTTTCTGGAGATGCTGACAGTTGATACTAAACCGGAACACAGAGACAGACAAAACCCAAAAATATTTTTCCGTTCCGATGTTGTCTTATAAAAAAGTTCGACCCTATACCACTCTTTCCAACTCGATCTACTCAGCTCCGAAAGTGTCCCTATTCGCACAGTCCAAAAGAAATTCAAAAAGGGTATCCATATCTAGTCTCAAAACTGCAATCCTGAACCTATACCTGCAAGAAAAAGAGGTTTGTTTGTTGTGGGGGAGGGGTTTGCCTTAGTCAAACCCCGATTTAGGAATTAACCTTGAAATCAATATTTGAAATAAGAATGCTAGCAAGTAGTAGAATTTAATCTAACAATGAAGCTATGATATTGAATAGATATGCAATTGTAATTTGAATGTAGCAAGTATGTAAATATGAAAGCATGGACTTTAGAAACCATAAACCTCCATGATTGTATGCTTGGAATCCACCTTGAAAGATTTTTGAGGATCCACAAAGCATCTTGAAGGAAGATCACACCATCATGATGGCTAGATCTAGTGTTTGAATGATGAATCTTGAATGCTTGAACGAAATCCATTCAAAGGCTTAAAAGATTGAATGCTTGATCTTCAATGGAGAACTTGAATGATTGAGAGGAAGAATTGAACACCTTGAGAGCTTGAAAACATGTAGAACAATGGATGCTTGAAAAAAATCTTGGCTAGAGCTTTTTGCACTTGGAAGACTTAGTTCGCTTGATGATGGTTAGAGAAAATGAGAGGAGAAGGCTCCCTTTTATATGAAATTAGGGCACAATCTTCTAAGGAGGCCTACATAGGATAATTAAATAATTATTTAAGCCTTTACCCCTAGGAGAGGACCTATATTAAATATAATTTAGGAATCCATGCTTCAAATCCCGAAACAGCTGATCCGGAAGTGGGAAGAAACTTTTTGCAAAGACCGACATCCGGGAAACTGTGGGATTCCAGGTTTGGGACCCTGGGACAAGGTTGAGGTTGGCCCTATCCTAGGATAGGGCCGAGGTAGACCCTATCCTAGGGTAGGGCCGAGGTTGACCCTGTCCTTGTATCCCGGAAACAAAGTCCTGCAACCCAGAATGCAGAAATCAGTCCCGAAAGTGGTATAAGGAGGAGAAGATCAAGGGGAATGATGTAGAAATAGGGGGATGATGTAATGGAGGTCAAATAAATCCCCTGAGGAGGGTAAAATTCTCTTAACATGGAAGTGCTTCCATTTTAAGATGATACACTCCTCAACTCTCTCATAACTCTAAAACCTTGCTTCCATCCTTTCAGCTTGTTCTTGAAATTTGCCTTTGACATATTGAGATTCATCTCAACATTGAACCTCCTCTGAATGGTAATCCATGCTTATTTTTTGAAGCCCCTTCGCCTTTCTTTCCTAGCTGAACTTGGTCATGGAGCAAGTCTAGAAACTTTTGTTCCATTTCTCTTGTCCACATAACCTTCTTGGAGGAAGAATTTTCCTGGCTTACTTAAACCTCATCCTCCATGCTCATCATGAGTTTTGTGAAGGACATCACCTACATCACCTGTTAAATGCAATTATAAGCTACATGCAAATGATGATGGATATTAAAGAAAAATGTATACGACACTCATACACTCATATTATCTAACAATATGTATTATATGTCTTCATTATCCATCCTCATTTGCATGCAACTAATGTATGTATGTACAGAAGATGACAGGGGCACTCCGGATGTAGCCATCAATTTGGCAAGTTATGTTCTAGTTATGTTCTATATATGCTCTAGCATATATAAGCTCATATAGTTTTTCCTAGTATATATATATGTTGTACTATAAAGTTATGTTCATACAATTCTACTATATATGCTCTAGTATATAGTTATGTTCATACAGTTCTACTATATATGCTTTGTATATATGTTCTAGTACATATACTGTTGTATATCTGGTAACTATATATCCTTCGGTATACATGCTTTGTATATATAGATGTGATAATATCTCCTTGTTCAGAGAAAAGTACATATAAACCAATCATTATTATTAATCATGTTGATTATGATCAGTAATATGTAGTAATGGTTGGCCACCACTGCAATAATTTATAAATGAGATGTTAGAATCTATACTCATTATATATATATATATATATAGGATTAAGTAATACTGAGAGGGGGGTGAATAAGTATTACAACACTTTAAATTAAACTTAAACTAATTTCAAATAAACCATAAGCTTACTGAAATGAAAAGAACATCAAAAAAATAACACAGAACTCGTAACACCATTATTTGTTGTCGAAGAAACCTTAGCCAAGGAAAAACCTCGGTGGGGATGGTACCCACAAACATGCACTAAAGTATAGTGTCCCTATTAGGAGACCTAGCCCTATTAGGAGATGAATATTATATAGTATATTTCCTTGTTAAAGGTATAAAAACCCTGTTAAAGGTATACAACACCCTGTTAGGGGCCAACTGAGCTTACAACTCTTACAAAAAAAAATTATGTTACAAAGTATTCTCAGTAATGAACAAACAAGCATCTTCAATGCTTAGATAGTTCTAGTCATAGTTCTTCAATGATCTTTGTCAACCTCTTCTCTCGCATCTACCATTCACATTCTTACATACACATATACATTTTCTCATCTATATCTCTGCTTTACAAAAAGTTTTCATATATATATATATATATACCCACCTCTGAGTTTGCTTTCTAGTTTCGGTTGTCGAACTCTTTTAGGTCTTTTTATGTATGTGTGGTTTATTTCAAATGGTTTTGAGAATATTTATGTATCACATTTCAGTATGTTATTGATTCATTGCTTAGTGTATCATATCTCCTATTTGCATATGATTTATGGTTATTTCATGATGCTTATGTATATGTTAGGATGTCATTTTGATTATAGTTTTTTGACAATATTGACCCTATATTTATATGCACATGGATCATTTATATGTTTTGCATTATTGTTTGACGTGCTTGATATGGTATCGGACAGAGTCGTAGTTACTTGCTTCGGCGAGATCCACATGATAAACTAGTCTCATCCATTGTTTTCTATATTATATGCATGTATGTTCATCTTTGTGATGACAGGTTTGTAGGTATCGAGCTACGTCTTCCCTGAATTGGCAAGAGTGAGTGTGCCCTATCACAATATCTCAATGGTAAGAAAGGGGAGATAATATCAGGTCCAAATCCATACCCTAAACCCTTATTTTGTCCTATTGATGGACAAAGAATCTGATTGACTATCCTATTTGAATCCCTCAAGTGACGTGGATTCGTGAGCCTGTTTGTGTGTGTTTGTGGTTCTATTTCAGTTGATTTTTTGTTTAGATGGGTTTTAGATGGATTAATGATGCTTTTAGCTTGATTTATTTAATGAATTTTCAAGGTAAATATTGATGATTAATTATTGCACCTATAATAAGGTTAAAACATTGATATATGAAATATATGGCTATTTAATAATTAAATATTAATTAAATGTCTATATTTAATTAATTGATTTAATTTTTAAGTCTTGATTTAAACAATTGAGATTTAATAAATATTAATTTCAATTAATTGTAATTAATTGTGCATAATTGAACTATTGAATATCACTTTAAGTTGCATGGTTAATTTATTTATTTAATTGAAATATTATCCCATGCAAGTTAAATTTAACACTTTGCTTTGATATTATAAAGTTGAGTTTTTGCATGCTTTAAGTGAAATTGAAAATAAAAGAATTATTTTAATTAATAATTAGATAATTTATATTTCCTTTAGGGTTTTCACTTTTTGAAAACCTAATTGCTTGGATTATCTATATCTTTAGATTCGAAGCCTTTTTGGAGGTTGTTCAGTCAGGGAGAAGGAGAAATCAGGTGATTAGAGTTTTTGAGAGAGCTTGCTTGGATTTATGGATTCTTCTTGCTTGAATTTGTGAAATTTGTGCTTCTCATCAATTATTGAGGTTGGGTCTTCATCTTTTGAATTCTAATTTTCAAATCCCCATCTTGCATGCATCTGAAAGCTAGGACCCTTTGTGTGATCCTCCTTGTTTGAGTATTTGATAATTTCAATGATTTAGAATTGGGAAATTATGATCTTGGTTTCAATTTATGTTTTTCTCCATGTTTGTGTATCAGATCTGTGATTGTGGGCTTAAAGGTTTCATTTTTGGGTGTTGAATGCATGATGGGCAATAGGGTTTTCATGTGGAAGAAATCTATTTGAAAATTGCCCTTAGGGTTTCATTTTTATGAAAAATTCCTCTTTGAATGAAAATTTGATAAATGTTGTTGATTTTGCTTGAAACCCTCAAATCTGCCATGGAAAAATGAAATTCATACCTTCACCATATCTTTTCCAAAACCCCTGATCAAATCTGCAAGAAAACTAGAGAATTGGATTAATTTGCATGCTTAAGAATAAGAAAATTCTTCTTGGAAAAATTAGATAATTATATTAAAAATTAGATCTTTCTTGTTTTTATCATTTTACATGTTGTAAAGTAAAAGAAAATCCCTCTTATTTTATTTATAATTTACATTGAAATAAAAAAAACCCTTATTATGTAAAATATGGCTTAATAAATTTACTCTTGGAAAGAAAGAAAAAAATTAAGCCTACTAATATTGTTGGAAAAATAAATAATAAAAAAAAAAGTAACTTACTAGTTCTATAAAAAAAAATATAGACTTATTATTACACAAGTAAAAAAAAATATAATAAACAAAAGTTTATTATTTGAAAAGGTTTATTTAGTTTAAAAAAAAATACAAATAAATTTAAAAGATGTTTGCCAAGGAGGAAGGGCCACCCCAGGACCGCAAAGGCCCTGTCATCTAGGATAACTCTGGCTAAGAGCTCCTATGAACCCCTATCTGCTACAGGGGGAGGGGGAATGCCAGTGGCTAAGGCGTCTTCCGAGGTTGGAAAAGCATGCAAGGAAGAATGGCACTTGGTCAAAGGCAAGAATTCGGTAAGATCTTTCCCTAAAGAGCTTAACAGCAATAATATAGTTCTAAAAAACTCTTTTGAAATGTTAAATAGAGTTCAAACCCCATGTAAAAAGAGGTCTCATTTAACATTCCATCAGAATGGTAGGGTTTTGGAAGGGGAAGCAGGTTTTTGGGAGAAACCGCATTTGGATTGTGAATATGCACAAACAAATGTGGGAAATTCTCCCCTTCCCCTTCTCAAAACTCTAGGGCAGCAACACTTAATTTCAAAAGGAGTAAATAAATGTGATGCAATACATAGAGCTTCGCACACATACAGCCCTCCTCATCGTAATAATGTTTACTCTCTGCCTCATAGGCGGTATGATAATTTTAATATAATGTCATCATCAGCATGCGGAAATTATGACCAAAATCAGCATAGGTTATCATTGGATGACAGTTATATTTTGCTGAATCAAAGTGTTTTTGCAGAAACAAGTATTCTATGCAAATGTATGGGATACGGGGCTCACATTGAGAATATAATAGAAGGTTTGGTATCTTTGCTCCCCTCTGAGGTAAGTATTACTATCTCAACTGATAACTTCATCTTTGTTGACTGCAAGTGTGGCATCCTTAAAAAGAAAATATTGGAAGAAGGGTATTTGAAATACAGACAAATACCCTTTTTCGTGTGTAATTGGTTTCCTTTGTTTAACCCTATCTATGTAACGAATTTTTTGATAGAAAGAGAAATATTACTAAGAAATATACCATTAGAATTTAATCATATTGAGATTATTAAAAGCATAGGAAATAGGATTGGTGATTTCAAAAGGATTGTTAAAACTAAATGTAATCAAGCAGATATTATCATCATAGTTAATTTAAATTATCATAAGAAATATATCCCCCCTTACAGCTTTGTTTCAACTCAAATTCCATAGTTATTAATCCTAAGATTTTGGATGACTTCGTAGAAAACTCTGAGATAGAGAAAAGACTGTTCCTATATTTGCAAAAGGATGGTACTGAAGTTCATCACTGCACAGATAAAAATATAAAGGTAAATTTCCTAAATGATAAAGGGGGTTTTCAGATTATGAACATTGAAAAAGAGAATCCAGAGGTTCCCTCTTCTCACCAGAATGCAATTACCACCCTGGTAGTGACTTGCAACATTCCTAAAACCTTAAAATCCCCAACTCCTAATAGAAAGGTGGATACTCCTCTTATCAATAACTGTGAAAATTTTAGCATGGAAACTAAGAATGAAACAGAGAATAATAACCATAATTCAAACAAAAGTGGCTGCAATGATAACACTATAGATCAACCAGGTCTGGATCATACAAAACAAACCAACTTACAAGATAAAGATAAGTCTGAAATGATTGTATGGGAGGATGGTCCTTGAACAGATCAGCCTTTGAATCTTGTGTGTTTAGATACAACAGCATCAACAGATAATGAAGAAAAATGTAATTATTTAGGAGAATCTCTTACGGATGAACTTATGGATATGCTCATGGATGAGATTTGAGACTTTGATGAAATGAAATATCAAAAAGAAACTTTAATTAAAATAATTCAAAATTCTATCCTAGAAGAAAAAGAGGAAGAGGACACTATGCCAACAGAGCCTGTTCATTCCACTTCCCCGGAAAGGGAAGTCTCAGACAATGCTCTTCCTGGTTTCTGATAGGGTACTAAGCCAAATAGATTTAGAGAATAAAGAAAATGGAAAGGACAGATATATTTTAGATAATATAATCTCATTACAAAATTAGAATACAGTTAATGACAAATACAGTAATGAGGTCTCTTGCATGAAAATTAAAAATACACCTAACAAAGGGGAGGAACAAGCAATCTCAATCCCTATAGAGTTGGGAACTCTAAACCTAGATCTATCAGGTAAATCAGAAGACATAATTGAAATGTATGGTAAGGAGATAATATATAAGGAAATTCCTCTAGTTCAAACATAATTTGAACAAAATAATTTAAATCAGCAGAATGATTCCATCATTGATTTAAATAAAAATTTAACATTGGTCAAGGACTCTATTGAAGGTCTCTTCGGGATTACTAATGCGGAAAGACAATTGGGCATAGAAATGAATAGAGGGAGCCTTAGTACCCCTAATATCAACAAAATCAAAAAGAAAAGAGGTAGAAAATCAGCAGTTGAATTGAGAACATTAGATGGTAATGTGGGTAACCAAAAAATGATCGCTGATATTCTGTACACTGGGAAGGGGAAGTGCCTTCCCCAGGAGCAATGAAAGTCACTTCTTGGAATGTTATGGGATTAAATTCCCCTAACAAATAGATACTAATTAAGAGATATCTAAAAAACTTTGAATCTGAAATCATATTACTACAGGAAACTAAACTTAACAAAGATGAAAGTTCTAAGTTTAGCAAATGATTAGGTATATGGAAAACAAAGTTTGTTTCGTCAATAGGCCAATCCGGAGGGTTAGCAGTTCTGTGGGACCCTCAAAAAGTTTCAGCTCTACCAATAGCTAATAATAATAATTGGATGGTGGTAGAGATTAAAATTTTAAAATCTAATTTAAAATTCATGTTAATTAACGTATATGGACCCATCCCTAATGAAGAAAAAAGGAAAGTTTGGCATGAGCTCCATCTCTTTTTAAATGATAAATTAGAATATCAATTCTTCATTGGAGGAGATTTTAATGCTATCCTAGATCTGAAAGAAAAATTTGGAGGATCTCAATACATATCTCTAGCGCAGAAAGACTTTAGAAAATGGGTTACGGACAATCATCTAATAAGTATTAACACTAACAATGGCATTTATACGTGGAATAACAGAAGAGCCGGTTTTAGTCATATAGCAGAAAAGCTGGATAGGTTTTTTATTAGGACTAACTTAGACAACTCTAATCAGCTATATTCGGCGGAAATCCTTCTAGAGGCAGGATCTGATCATTTTCCAGTCAGGCTGTCAATTACAGAAGATTCAAAACCAACTAGAAACCCATTCAAATTTGAGTTTATGTGGTTTCAAAACCCGGAATTCATTAACCTCTTAGAGGAATGGTGGAAACAAATATCGATAAAAGGATCTAAAATGTTTTGTTTAACAGCAAAATTAAAAATTATTAAAAATAAAGCATTAGAATGGAATAAGAATATCTTTAATAACATCTTTGATGAAAAAGTACAGTTAGAAAAAGAGATAGTTGACCTTAACAATATAGTAATAGAACAAGGAATGAATGAACAAAGTTACCTCAAAGAAAAGGAGTTAATGATTAAATATAACGCAATGCTCCTTAAAGAAGAGATTTTCTGGAAACAGAAATCAAGGGAATCCTGGCTTAAGGAAGGAGATAGTAATACCAAATTTTTCCATAACACTACTAATTTTAAAAGAAGCATCAATAGAATTTCTAAAATAAATACTAATGAGGATCATTTCAGTAAAGACCCAAAGCATATATCAGATGTTCTTACGCAATTCTATCAATCCCTTCTTAACAAGACCGAAGCCACCGACCTCAAAGTGCAAAATGAAATGCTTAAAGCAATACCTAAATTAATTTTGGATGTTGATAATAAGATGATTAATAATAAATTATCCTTAGAAGAAGTTAAAATAGCAGTGTTCCAACTTCATCTGGATAAAGCTCCGTGCCCAGATGGGTTCCAAGCAGGCTTTTTCCAAAAATGCTGGCACTTTGTTGGGGAGTAAGTATGGCAAGCAGTAGAAGAAAACATAAATTTGGGCACCTTGTTAAATGAAATAAACAATACCTTTTTCACTTTAATCCCTAAGGAAAATGAAAGTACAGATCCAAGAGATTTTAGGCCTATATCCCTATGGAATACTATCTACAAGATTCTTTCAAAATGTCTAGCGAATAGACTTAAAACACTTCTTCCCAATATCATTTCAGAAGAACAGACAAGGTTCATGGAAAATAGATCGATCTTGGATGGGATAATCATAGCCCAAGAAGTGGTTCATACAGCCCAAATAATGAAGGAACCCAGTATGTTAATCAAGATAGACATCCAAAAAGCATACGACAAAGTTGATTGGATATTCCTTTGCTGATGTTTGGAAGCCTTTGGTTTTTCTAAACAATGGATAAATCTTATTTTCAACTATATCTCTACCCCCAAAATCTCAATTCTTATTAATGGTACCTCGGAAGGTTTATTTAGTATCTCCAGAGGCATTAGGCAGGGAGACCCGTTGTCTCCCTTTCTCTATGTCATCATGGCAGAAGCCTTAGGTAGATCGATAACGAGGCAACAATAAGAAGGTAATATCTTAGGCTTAAAGGCGTCAAAAAATGTCCCTAATATTACTCACCAGCAATTTGTGGATGATACTATTTTACCTGGTTCTGCAAATCTTAAAGAAGCTAAAGCCTTTAAAAATATTCTAAATCTTTACATGAAAGCTTCAGGCCAACAAGTAAATCCTTCCAAATCAGAAATTTTCTTTATTAACACCTCTTCAAAAGTAGAAAGGGAGATTTGTATTTTGATGGACTACAAAGTAGGCAATTTCCCTTGCAAATATTTGGGTATCGACTTGGATAAAGGACTTTTATCCACCAAACTCTGGCAACAAGTACTTACTAAAGTACAAAACAAGAAAAGTTCATGGAAAGGTAGATGGCTCACCAAAGTAGGAAGAACGACTATGATAAAATCAGTTCTTTCAACCATTCCCATGTATCACTTGTCAATCCTCCCCCTTCCGTCTAATATTAAAAAGAGATTAGATAAAATGTTTAGATATTTTTACTGGCAAGGTCCAGCAGAGGATAAAAAGCTTGCTCTTATAAAATGGGATACCTTATGTAAACCAATTTCCAAAGGGGGCCTAGGTATAAAAAATCTATTATGGCAAAATCAAGCCCTTGGAGCTAAATTGATCTGGAGACTTTACAAAGAATATAGTAGCAAATGGGCATCAATACTATTACATAAATATATACCTGATGCGGACCCCATTAATTTATTCAAGTCCCAATCACATGTGAAAGGATCTCGAATATGGAACTTTATTAGGGACTGCAGAGGAATCATTAGTAAATATCTATTGTGGGATGTGGGTGCTGGTGACCAAGCTTTATTTTGGGACGATTCGTGGGCAGGCCTTCCCCCACTAAGCAAGATGGGTTTTTCATAGGAATTTATGGCAGGTTGTAAAGAAGCTAAAGGCATTTATCTTAAGGATTATTTATGTAAGAAAGAAGGAACTAAATGGAGCAAGTTGGAGGACATAAACTCCGCGAGTCAAGAGAAACATAAACTTCTCCACATTCTAAAGGATAGAGAGATATCTCATAAAATGAGATCAGATAAATTAATATGGGCTGGATCTAGCAATGGTAATTACTCCGTTAAGGAGGGGTATAATTCCATTATCCAAGAACATAAAATGGCTAACATAGATATACCCTTGAACCTTTGTTGGAATAAGTCTTGTCTCCCAAAGGTCGACATGTTTTTATGGGCAGCTTTGCAAGATAAAATCGTAATAGCTGATAGAATTAATAAGGTGGGTTTTGAAGGACCATCACGATGTCCCCTGTGTGAGAAACAATCTGAGGATGTTAACCACATCCTCCTAAACTGTACATATACTCAATAATGTTGGAATTGGCTTCACCAGTGTCTATGATGGAAATCCGCTCTCCAACCAGATCTACTGAGCACACTTAAGGCATGGCCATCTCTTTATAAAGACAATTTGTATAAGGATATATGGACAATTTCTCCGTCAATCTTAGTTTGGGAGATTTGGAAAGAAAGAAATAGAAGAATATTCACCAATTAAAAACTACCATGGTATCCAGTCGCCAATAAAATAGAATAGTCAATTGTGGAAATTATAAACAGTAAACTCAGAAACCAATTATGTTATGAAGATTCTTTTAAGAGCTGGGACAACAAAATTAGAAATAAATGGTCAAAATTAGACATTCCACCCTTATATGGCAAGGGGGGAACCAAATCGAAGGCTGACAGAACCTTATGCAAATGGAGCCCTCCCAAGGAAGGATGGTTCAAACTCAACTTTGATGGAGCATCTAGAGGTAACCTCAGGGAAGCAGGTATTGGGGGGTTAATCCGGAATTGGAAGTCAGAGGTTATTGTGAAATTTGCTAAACCCATTAATCCAACCACGAACAATATGGCTGAATGTAAAGCCACTTTAGAGGGACTTAGAATTTTTAAAGAATTAGACATTTCCAAAGTTATAATAGAAGGTGATTCTCAAATTATTATCAATGCCATCCGAGCTAAAAAGACACCTAAATGGACCCTTAATTCGAAAATAGAAGAAATCAATCAATTACTGGAAAGTATACCTAAATATGAAATCCGACATACATACAGGGAAGGCAATACAGAGGCAGATCTATTAGCAAATCAAGGCGCTAATGGGATAACAATAATGGATCAGTTGAACCCCAAAGTCTATAAGTTTATTGTACATTAGCCCTTTAGATTAATTGATATTCACCCTGATCAGACTGTATTGGATATTGTTATCCCCAACATAATCTAGTATCCTTTCGATTTGTACTGAAGGAGAATTTAATAATTAAGGATTAAATTCTATTATTATCTATCAAATATGGAATTTAGAATACTTCATGGATAACTGAATAATAATCAAAAGGTTAAAACATTAATTAAGTATTAAATATGTAATTTAGAATACTTTATGGATAAGAGAATAGTAATAGAAAGCTTATGTCAGTAATAATCTATGTATGATGACTAATATAGCATGATTAACCAGTAGTACCTTTAAGTATCTATGCCCTGGTAATAAATTGTATGTGCTCTTGGATAACTGATTAATAATCAAAAGGTTAAGATACTAATAAAGTATTAGATATAGCAAGTATTTATCAAATTTGCTATTGAGAATACTTTATGAATAATAGAATAGTAATAGAAAGCTTATGTCAGTAATAATTGAGGTATGATGACTAATATAGCATTACTAACCAACAGTACCTTTAAGTATCTATGCCCTGGTAGCATGTAATTATTACAGTGTTGAGACTAGGACTTACAGCAATGGATAATTCATAGATTTATAAGCAATGAGTGTAGGATATGGCACCGCATAGGTCCTTAATCTCAGTACTATAATGATTACATTAAAAGCATGGCAACAGAGCAAGGATTTAAAGGTACTATTGGTAGGGAGTAATCTTTAAAGGGGCTTCAACATTTCTTAATAGAGGCTTCTCATCATGATATGAAGGTCTGTCGAGGTAGCATTAACTCAGCAGCACCAAGTAGTGATGTCTAAGATAAGCAGAAACTAATCCAAGTATCACAATGATGGTCATTGCTCAAACAAAGACCAAACAGGGTGCTAATGCCCATTTGTAGTAATCATATCATACTCATAATTATCCTAACATCTTCAGGGGATTATTTTTAGGAGATATCAATTTCATTGACTTAAGTATAGAAAAATTTTTAGTGGCAATATTAGGAACTAGACTATATTTTGAGTATGAGTAATCATCAAAAGAACACCTCAATATTTAGGAGGAAGTGTCTAGTTTTATTCGGAAGGTTCGTCCAAACTTTGCATATAAAATATTGCAGAAAGTGGTATTCTTCTGGGGACAAAATGGACACCAGACTCTGCACCTTTTATACTAAAAGTGATAGGGCTATGGCTTTCAGAGGGGGCATTTTTTCGGAGAGGTGGAACCAAATCCTTAACCCTCTACCGGATTCCACCAGAAGATCAGTAGAAAAATCCATTGGTGATAATTTTTTCAATAGTCTATATTCATACAGAACAAATGGAGGAGTAATAGGTCAATTCATTGCTCTCTCCATCTTTGTTGGTAAGAGCAAAGAGGACATTATCAGGGTAGCGAGAGAGATTTTTGCTGAGGATCATCTAGGTGGACTTGAAAAAATGGTGCACTGTGTCGACAACAACTTAACTATTCCTTATCTAGAAATTACTATGCAGATAGACCTAGAAGAACTAGACAACCTTCCTCAGGATCAAAGAGTGGCTATGATTTCATTCAAGAACGAAGAGATATTTGATTTACATTGGCCAGAAATGGCAAGGAACATAGACTTCCTATACAAGGAAGTCTTGGAGGAGACAATGGACACTAACTTGCTTCTAAACTATTGGAGACTGGAAGGTTTTGACATACCAGCAGACCTGGATAATATAGCTCCACCAAATCTCCATATAATGGCACCTGAGATTCCTAGATGTACTAGGAGGCATAAGAAATACATGGAAGAAGTTGAGTGTATTGTGGTTATGGTTAAAGGAGATAAAGCCTGGAAGTGTTCATCGGTCCAAAAGTATTTAGATCAGTAATCTAGATGCAGTTCAAGGTCTTATAGGTTTTTAAGATAGGTCTTATAGACTGTGTTTTTAGGTATAGGGTTTAGAGGATTGAATTGATTTGTATACATATGTTAATAGTACTTGTTTTCTTTAGAAACCTTTCATATTCAGGGATTTTATAGATGATAGGTTTTTTGTGATACTCTTGATAATATTTCTGTTAACCTTGTAAACTCTTTGTATGAAGATCTATAGTTATAATATGATATGTTTAGTTTCAATAGTCTTTTATCCTAAATGGTAGTGGCTATTTGGATGACAGGCATAGAAACGCTACTGACTTCTGCTCTGTTCTATAACAAATGGATTAACAGGCATTAACAGAAGTGATGATACTTACATATCTAAAGGTTGGCCTTTTATTCATCTTGTTCGAAGCTGTTATGAATACTTAGATACAGGAACTTTATTCATTTTCAGAGCTTTACAGATTATATGTTAGAATTAATCTTTCCTTGGTATGTATGTAATTAAAAGATATACCAAGGTCATGTCTTATATTTGTAATTCCTTTAATAAGGAAATTTAGATATTCCTCCTTAAGAGGATTCCTACACATGGCACACAC
>MU227425.1:153079-191862 GCA_018584345.1 Thuja plicata
GGGAGAGAGAGAGGGAGTGGGTGGTGCAGGGGCACCTAGGAGGAAACATGAACAAATGAGGGTCCAATACATGAGGGAGGACTTCATAGCATCAATTAAAGTTAATTGGGATGTTTTGAGGCCAATCATGGACATTTGTAATGATCAAGTCAATGTAAAGATCAAAAGCCCTAATGGTCCTGTTAAGGACCAAAATTTCTTGTAAGGGGGGCCAATAGTGCCTAAGGGGATCTAAATGGATTAGATGGGTTAAACAAGGTCCTAGGTGAAATAAGATTCAAGAATTGACAAGTTATAATGCAAATAGAGAAATTAAACAAAAATTAAAAATTCAAATATTTGAATCCTAATAGCTAGTGCCAATTAGGAGGGAAATTATATTTAGAAAGCTTAATGAGTTGTAAGCATGGAAAACCGATTGGAATCGGTTGCGATGGTTTTTTAACATCCTATATTGCCTGGTCAAGGCTTGAGGAATTAGGATAGTACAAGAAGACCAATATGTGTATGGACTGTAACTTGGAAAAGCAATAAAATAATTGAATTCTGCAAACTTCTAATGATAGCTTGATTTGTTTTCACCGTCAATACATTTCTAATGTTTTGAGGAACTAAAATAAGGATTTGTGGAAGCGTTGCACATATAAGGATTTGTGGAAGCGTTACACATGTTTTAATATTTCATTTTGTTTTGATTACTCACTGCATTTACTGTCATACTACGGGAGTTGCATCTTTAGTAACAATTTTGATTGTTTTGAATGGATTGATGGTCATTCCATGAATGCCAATGATTGATTCTCATGTAATGACCTTAATATAATATGTACAATAGACTTCTAACCCTCTAATGTGCAGACAAGTGGAGATAATTGGTGATTACCATGAATGCTTGGTTGAAGAGAAACTAAGTTGGTGGCTAAGGTGTAGCACTAGTGTGAAATGATTCATTTTGATAACCATATTTTTTGTGTTGTAATTTGGTATTTGTTTATACCTTTGAACTTTCAACTTCACTCTATGAATGGAGTAATAACTTTGACATTTACCTATGTTGCATGCTTGAAGTATAGTGTGAAGTATTGTGAATTTCCGTATTCATTTTGTGTGTGTTTCTACTTTGGTGTATTTTAACTTGAGTGTTTACTTTGTGTGTGGTTGAAGTAACTTTTTGGGAAACATTTTTAAGTTAGGCATGTCTTCATTTTTGTGTGTTTGAACAAAGTGCATAGGTGAAGTGTTTTATGTTTCAACAATTTGCATATGTTAAGTGAACTAACTTTAGGTATGTATAAACTTAATTAGTTACTTTATATATGTGTAAATGATGTGATGACCTTTTTTTAGTTATTTTAATTTGACATGTGTATATTCAAGAGCTTTCATATTCAATTTTTGGGAATAATAATTACTAAGTATTCAAAGTGAAAGTTTTGGTGTGCTTTGATTATTAAGTATCACAATATTCTTTGATAACAACATAATTTGGTAATAGTATAATAATAAATGTTTTATCAGCAAGCCATAATTTAAACATGTTTGTTTATTGTTTTAATTTGGAATCCATTTATCCTTGGGTTAAAGTTTTTGAATTGACTTTTGACACTTTTTTCGCATTTATTGAAGTGTGTTTGATTTAATGTGAGACCCAAATTCCAATATTATATATTTATGCGACTAATGTTGATTGTTTTGTGACCTTTATAGACAATTTTTTTATATGGGTTATTTTCTTTTTATGGGATCTTGATTTTGGCATACCTTAGTGTTATCATATATGCATTATATACATGGATAGATCTTTATTGATCATTGTTTTGGTAACATTATATAAATATGATTAAACAAAATTGATGGCCTTGTTTATTTGCATTCTATGAATATTTTGTTATCATAGATTATATTGCATTTCAAATGTGAATTTATGTTCATATTACCCAAAATGTGATAATAACATTAAACGTGTGAAGATGTGTATTTAGGATGTTGAATTTAAAATGTTAATGGAAATATCATACTTTAGATATGATAAATTATTTATGAGTTAGTTCAGGGCTAGTGATCCTAGGGAAATTTTAGAGTGGCAAGTTTGAATTACTTGTGAAACCACCCTAATCTATTTTGGAGAGGTTAAGGTCTTACATGTAATTGCCCTTGTGATGTGTATCATATAGTGTTGGTGTTGCATTAAAATTTTGTGGAAGTCATGAGAGGGGACAAAAAACTTAATACTTTATATCTCTAAGGTTTATAATTGATTTAAATTGTCAAATTAATATTGTTGATGTTTCTCATGGTTCTAACTCATAACAATTAAAGTTTATTTTTGTGATCTTAGAATATATTACTCATGACTTACGAACCCCTTTGGAAACATACATAACAAGACTCAAATTTATTTGATTAAATATACTAATAAGCATTCTTAAGTGTCATAAGTATTCCAAATGTATACGTATCCAAAAACAAATATAAACAATATCTAGAAAGATAAATCGTTATTTAACATACACGCACATGCACATATATCTAAAAGCTACCCTATATTTTGCATACATATTTCTTAGCATTGTGTTTAGGTGAAGCTTCTCATTTTGTGTGATTTCTTAGCAGTTAATGAGTCATACTTTTCTATAGTCTATCTTGGCCATTAGCAACAATATAAAGTTAGTAATTTTTTTAGAAATTGATGTAATCGTAGGCCATTTCTCTTCAAATAGGGGCTACATATATAATTGAAATCAAAGAAATGTTATATGTGAAGGGTTATATATACTTGTAAATATATGAATTATTTATTAATTTAATAAACATGGATGAATAATAAATATAAATGATAATTACAAATGCATATATACTATTATTTTTTATTAAGTTGAACAACTTAGTAAGGGGACTGAGCCGTCCTTTACACAATCACAACCAAAAGGTGTTAATAAATCAACAACACATAAATAGAGGTGTTGACTATAACAAGTGAAAGATTTACAACATGGTGAATAAAAGATCGTTAACAACACACTAGCAACACAACTAGTAATCCACCTCAAGAGTGGGGAGCCAACTAACTCACAACAGGGGGAAGAGAGATTGAAGAGTGATTATTCCTTTGTTGGTGGGCCACTGTCCAAGCAAAACTCTGCTAGTAGAGTCACTACCAAACAACAATGGGACCCCAATTGTGGAACAATATTAGGAGCAGAGTGTTGGAAACATTGTACATCTGTCACTGAAGGATAGAGAAAATCAAAAGTAGCAGTTGGAGAAGGGTCTGCATGGCTAGAGGGGACTTCCTGCACCAGTACTGAGAGGTTGATAAATTTTTCACTAGATTAGAGAATAACAATTTATCAAGAGCATCACCCTGAGGGAACAACTTGTTTAGAGTCCTGAGAGGTAGAATCAAATGCTTGAACAATCAAAAGATCATCATTTGCATCCTTCCACCTCCAATGCCAGAAATGATGATACTAACCTCCAACCCAAGAAGAGAAGAGATAGAGGGATCAGGGAGCAAATCCCCCACCACCCTCTAGGGACAACAACAACATGGTGAATAAAAGACCATTAACAACACACTAGCAACACAGCTAGTAATCCACCTCAAGAGTGGGGAGCCAACTCACTCACAACAGTGCGAGGAGAGATTGAAGAGTGATTATTCCTTTGTTGGTGGACAACAGTCCAAGCAAAAATCTTCTAGTAGAGTCCCCACCAAACAATAGTGGAACCCCAATTGTGGGACAACATTAGGAGTAGAGTATTATCAACACTGTACATCGGTCACTGAAGGCTAGAGAAAATCAAAAGTAGCAGTTGGAGAAGGGTCTAGATGGCTAGAGGGGACTGCACCAGTATCGAGAGGTGGATATGTTATTCACCAAATTAGAGGAGACCAGTTCAATAAGAGCATCACCCTAGGGGTTATCCTCATCAGCTTGTGAAGAGTCCTGAGAGGTAGAATCAGAGGCTTGAATAGTCAAAAGATCATCATTTGCATCCTTCTACCTCCAATGCCCGAAATGATGATACTAACCTCCAACCCAAGCATAGAAGAGATAGAGGGATCGGGGAGGGAAGCCCTCCACTACCCTCCAGGGACAAAAACAAAACTCACTTCAAACAATGAGTTATAAAGTTTACATTTATAGTGATGATCTATCCATATACAATATAATTGTAATAAAACTATCATTGTAAGTACTCTTTGGAAACTGAAGAGTTAGCAGGTTGGTTTTTTGAAATATTAACAGTTGTTTGAGGTTATTGTTTGAATTTATCTATATCTACTTATACTTATTCTCATTCCATACTACTAATTATACCCTAGACTAACTAGGTGTGCTTACCAAAGGATACTTCAATTTTGCAATAGCAACAACATAATATAGGGGCTAGAGGCAAAAACCCATCCACCTCCAGTGCTAGAAATGATGGTACCAACCTCCAACCCAAGCAGAGAAGATATAGAGGGTTCATGTAGGGAAGCCCCACTACCCTCCAGAGACAACATCAAAACTCACTTAGAAAAATGAGTTATAAATTTTACATTCATAGTGATGATATATCCATATACAATATAATTGTAATAAAACTATCATTGAAGTGCTATTTGGAAACTTAAGAGTTAGTGGGTTGGTTGGTTGAAATATTGAAATATTAACGGTTTTCTAAGGTTATTGTTTGAATTTAACTATATGTACTTATACTTTACGTAATTATTAATGTATTTGACATTCAACTTACAATAGATTAATAATATTTAAAATTATAGATTGATATTTTAACACATATTAGTATATATGCATGGGATAGTTAAGATTAATTAAGAACAATATAAGATTAATTAAGAATAATATAAGATTAATTAAGAATAATATAATTGGGGTATAATAAATTGAATTAATAGAATTGTATAAAGGTTTCTTGGAAGCTGGGATGACATTGACTCTATTCCCTTCACCTAATAAAGGAAGTTAGTCCCAAAATTAAATTTTTATGGATGACCTTAATGATAGCCCTTCTTCAAGAAAATGTAATATGAGTTATTCTCATTCCATACTACTGCTTGTACCCTAGACTAACTAGGTGTGCTTACCAAAGGATACTTTAATTTTGCAATAGCAACAACATAATAGGTTAAGTTATGATTCACCCTAATCTACATGTGCATTAATAAATTCATTTAGGTCTCTTGACAACCTTGGTAACTGCAAAATATGTAGTAGTGTAAAGGGACATTAAATTTGAATTCAAAATATAATCGAATATTTAGATAATCTCATTAGGAATTGAAACATTGACCTAATAGTAGTCCTTGACTTGAGGAAAACTAACCACTCTCATTCCATGCAGGGAGACTTACCAAGGGATTACATTCTAGGTGACTTAACTCTGAGGTGCCTCTCATCAGATACCTAACCCCACACTAGGAAAAATCTCACCTCAAGAAGTGTATAAAATGATTGTTCCATGTTTCCTAGGTTTTGTGTAGGTGATACTACCTAGCAACCACACTAATCATCATGTAAAGAAAGGAACTAGTCTAAGAAAATTTATTTTAAAAATGGCTTATATACTATTTTCACATTGAAATTTTAGGGCATTACATTTGACATATAGCTTGTATGTTTTAATATTGGCATATGCACTAATTATTTTTTTTTAAGATTAGAAGCAAAACAAGGGTGCTCTCCCCAAGGAACAAAGGTGCGAAAAAGGCCACAACTAGCCACTTATAACATACAACCCAAACAAGCCATTTACAACATTACCAAAAGGTTGCTTACAGAACAGAGGCCACATTTGGCCACTTACAACACACAGGACAAATAGGCCATTAATTGTAGACAACCAAAAGCTACTTTTAGAACAAAAAATAATTAACAAACATCCCACAAGAGTGGGGAAAACTTACAAGGGGGTTTTGAAAGGCTCTTCAAACCTTCACATTGGGTTTTGAAGTGGTTCCCAAAACCATCCAACAATAAACAATGACATCACCTCAAAAAAAATCAACCGTCCTTTTGTATAACTCCTTTCAACCTCAAAAGAAAATGAGCCCACCTCTATAGGAGCAAAAATGAAGAGGTTGTTAGATTGGAGAGCTAACCACACTTCCACCCCATGTTTGAGAAACCACAAAAAAATAAAAGACCACAAAGTTATAATCAACCTCTTTCACAAAGCAAATCTCTACCTCAATAGGGGATTCTTCCACCTCCATATGAATCGCAAAAGAGAAAGAAAGAAATAGAATGAGCCAAACCTTCTCCATAGCCATAAGAACACACCCCACCTTAATAGGGAAAACTCCACCTCTATTGGGGCCCATAAATAAGTAGCAAAAGCCTACTTCTGATAAAAGAGTATACATATTTAAGCTTCAATAGGGAAAGAACAACTCCAAAACCTTAAAGAATCCCTAACGAGAAATAACCATAGGCCATGATGAGCACTTGAAAAATAATTGCAAATTATTGGTTACCAAAGAAAAACAAAACTACTGTCCTTACCAATGAATATAGACAATCTAACCGAAAAAGCACCAGGCTTAGATGTGGGCCAAATCAAAACCCTAGGACCAGAAAGCTCATGCCACCACCAAAGAAATGCCTAGGGAAACCATGAGAACCACCATAGCCTCCAAAGCCCAAACAAATCCATCACAAAGACTCCAAGATCTACTTAAATAAATGCCACAAAAAATAGGAAGAAAAATTATAACTGACTAAATACACAGGGCCAAGCCCAAATAACCTCCACAAAGAAAAAAGCCTCCAAGAATGACCTAACTGATACCCCTTAGGAAAGAATAGAGGAATATAGGTAGAAATAAGAAGCACGAACCATTTCCATATCTCTACACCAATATATCTTGATGCAAACTAAGGCTCTCTCCCAAAGAATGAAGCCCAACCAAGCTAGCAATCATCAATACCCAAATCTAGCAAAATGAGCAAAACCCTAAAGCACCTATGTCAGTAAAAGGAAGCACAACCTAGGTTGCAAGCTGCAACAAAACACCCTGAACGTCGAAGGCCCTATAGACAGATACGGGCAGCCTGACTAGTCTCCACTAGAGGATACATGCCCAACAAAAATCCTTCACTCAACTCACCGTAGGACCACCCAAAAAATCATGGCTCCGACTCATCACATAGATGAAAAATGCAAAAGAAATGTCTACTCTTGTGTTGATTCCCAAAATGGTTGAAAAAACATCAACACCCACAAAAAGGACCACCTAAATCAATCCATAGGAAACCAAAAATATATCACTTCAATCTAGGAGACAATCCTTGCACAATCATTTAGAATGTGCAGATTGGCCAAATAGACCAACTCGCACAACAAATGTGACAAGCTCTCACAAAGGGAAACAAAACCACCGCCCATCACCAAAAACACCAGCATAGAGAGAGAGAGAAGGTGGACAACGTAGAAACAACAATACCATAAATGTCTTAGACAACAAAACCCAAACAAGAAAGCACCCACACCAAAGAGATTATCAGTCCATCTACAAGAAAACCTAGGAAGAGGTCCACATCTTCATCCTCTCCATGCAAGTCAACATCCCCATCTTTTGTAGCACAACCTTCACTTGAAACCCTTTCCCTGCTCTCATTCTCGCTCTCCATATTCAAAATCAAATATTGTAGGATTCATATACTCTAATTGTTTGTTTGAAGTGACTTTCAAACTTTCATGTTTATTGTGTTTCATTTTGGCATCCACTACTTTTTGGAGTTGTATTTGAACTTTAGGAATTTATTTTTAGACTTTTTTGTTCACTTTGTGTGCATTTTTTTTAGAACTTTAGTATTCACTTTAAGCGTATGTTTGTATTTTGGCATCTTCTTATTGTATTTTTTGAACTTTGTGTGTTTGTATTTTGGCAGGTTCTTATTGTATTTTTTAAACTTTGTGTGAAGTATGTGAGTGAACTTTGACATACCCTTTTCTTTGAGTAAAATGACATTTCTTTATTTTTTTAGTAAACATTGACATCACCTTATATAGTTTGTAGTTTTTTGGCATTCATTTTGTATGTGTGTGTGTGTGTGCGTGCTTGAATTTTGACATTTAATTTATTCATATGGTTGAATTTTAACATACATTAATTATTTCTTTGAATTTTTAGTTAAACTTATTTTTTAGTTATATTTAATTTTGGCATCCACTAGTTTGTTGGAAGTGTGTTTGAATTTGAGGAATCTACTTTGTGTATATTTATTGTTTGAATTCTAGTATTCACTTTGTGTGAATGTTTCTAAATTTCAAATCCTTTTATGATATTTTTAAACTTTATTTGTAGTGTGTGAGTGAACTTGACATCTTATTTGGGGGAGGAGAGGGGCAGTGTGTTTGATCTAGTTTCATTTTCAAGAGTGTTCTAATTTTGACACTTATTTTATGCACATGTTTGAACATTGATTCATTTACTTAGTATTTGTGTGACGTGTGTGTTACTTTTTGACATTAATCTTCTATGTGTTTAGTGTTAGATTTAGTTGTGAAGCCATCCAAGATCAAAATGATTGAAGGAGAGCAAGACAAGAAGCTAGATATGAGAAAAATAAGCACTCTCGTAGCACTCAACTAGCATTAATGAATAAATGAACTAGTGAACTTAGCATAGGGAGAGTTGAAGGTTGATTATATAGAAAAATATATGCATATAATTCTAAGAGGAATAATAACTCCTAGTTGCCCAAATAGGAGGGAGTTTTACCTACCTAGTAAATTCCAAATATATAGTTATGCCAACTTAGGTAAAGACAAAACTAATTAATATTTTCTTTTTGAACATGTCATCTCTTGTTTATGCTCACATTGTTGCATCTAGGGTTTCCACTAGTTCCTCTGTTGCAGGGGTTTGTGAGAGTCATGGTGTTCTACCTGCTCGACCTATGTTTTAGTCATCTAGGCCTAGTTCATCCTCCGCCTTTGTTTCCTTGGGGTCATCCTCTCATCTATCTTTGACTCATGTTTCCCATTCTTCCATGGGTCAGGAGCCAAGGTCTAATCCCTTCGGTCCTCTTGGACCTGCGACAATCTGTTCTCCTCCCCCTTTTCCCTCAGACGGTGTTTTAGATGAATTTGTGGGATTTGGAGGTGGTCAGGTCAAGGGTTCCTTACCCTTAGCTTCAACAAATTCTAAGTCTCCCATTTCTCCCCATTCTTCTTTGCTAGCTACGAGTCCTATATCTAGGGCTGTGGAGAAGAGTTCTCTGGTTTCTGAATCTTTCTCTATCTCCAAATCCATTTCTATTTCCTTGGATGTGGAAACAATGGTTGAGATTGAACATACTACATCTATTTTTTTAGTCCATTGGGTTATTTGCAGATTCAGGGGCTTTTGGTCAAGTCTTCTAGAGCTACATGCATGGATATCGAAACATTGGGAGCTTATCATGGTTTAAACAACATCAACACCCGCAACAAGGATCCACCTAAATTGATACATAGGAAACCAAAAATATCTTTCTTCAAGCTAGGAGACAATCCTTGCACATTCATTTAGAATGTGTAGATTGGCCAAATTGACCAAGTCACACAACAAAGGCGACAAGCTCTCACAAAGGGAAATAAAACCACCACCCATCACCAAAAACACCAACCTAGAGAGAGAGAATATAGGCATTGTAGAAACAACACTGCCATAGATGTCACAAACAACAAAACCCAAACAAGAAAACACCCACACAAAAGAGATTAGCAGTCCATCTACAAGAAAACCCAGGAAGAGGGCCACATCTTCATCCTCCTCTCCATCTGAGTCAACATCCTCATCTTTTGTAGCACAACCTTCACTTGAAACCCTTGCCCCACTCCCATTCTCACTCTCCATATTCAAAATCAAATATTGTAGGATTCATATACTCTAATTGTTTGTTTGAAGTGACTTTTAAACTTTCATGTTTACTGTGTTTCAATTTGGCATCCACTACTTTTTGGAGCTGTATTTGAACTTTAGGAATTTATTTTTAGACTTTTTTTGTTCACTTTGTGTGTATTTTTTTTAGAACTTTAGTATTCACTTTAAGTGTATGTTTGTTTTTGGCATCTTCTTGTTGTATTTTTTGAACTTTGTGTGTTTGTATCTTGGCAGCTTCTTATTGTTTTTTTTAAACTTTGTGTGAAGTATGTGAGTGAACTTTGACATTCCCTTTTGTTCGAGTAAAAATGACATTTATTTATTGTGTTATGAGTACATAGGTCATACACATAGAGGAAGGTGGTTAGATGAGTAGTTAAATTTGTGTAAGGGCACTTTTCCCCTCAGTACTATTGTCTTTGTCATTGATTTGTCTGAGAATTATACACTAAAACCTCAAAAGAAGTGCAACCTATGTATTGCCACTCTACACAAGTTACAATTTTTGTACACATAACATTCATGCATGCACATGATAGTATAGAGGAGGATAGAAAGGTTATAAGAGAGTGTCACTTCTAGATAAGTGATGATTGTACTCATTCTTCAGAGTTTGTGCAGGGATGCTTTATAGTTTTCTATGACAGTTTAAGGGAAAGAGATATAAGATACAACCAACACATAATATGGTCAGACAAATGCGCCACACAATTCAATAATGTGAGGATGTTTTATTGGTTGAATAGGATGCATGTGACAAGTAGTGTACAACATTTTTGGAATTTCACTGAGGCAGGGCATGGAAAGGGAGAGCATGATGGTGCGGGAGCATGTGTGAAAAGAGCTCTTACCAGAGAGGAATTGAAGTACAATAGTGGTGCAATTTTTAATAGATGCAGAAACAATTGTGCAATGGTGTAAATCTATGATAGGACTAGGTAATGCATGTAAGTCTATGGCTTGTAGATACTTTTGGTTAATACATGAAGCTAACATTGAAAATTATGTAGATTGTTGTACACTTGTAGGATCAAGTGACATGCATTCATTTAGAAGTTCAAATGAAACATCATTAGTTATTTATACTAGACAGATTATATGCTTTTTCTCTTCATGTATACATTTTGTGTGGGATGAATGTGAATCAAGAGAGTGGATTGACCAATGGTCTTTCAGACCTTTGCAAACCCTAGATACATATCAAATTTCTAGAGCACTACAACTGAACTAGATTGAAGCATCAATATATTTTGATCATGTATCTGACCTAGTTCAAATAGGTAATTTCTCAATTTATTACTTTGGTAAAATCAATTTTAGGCTCAATTTATTAGTGCTTTATGTTGATTTTGGTATTAACTTATATCCTTCTATTAAATGCAGGTCATGTATATGCAGTTACTGCAGACGAGAACAATGAAGAAGGAACATATTACTTTTTGTCTCCTTGTTTTGAGGCCAAAAAAATTTGACAACTACAGTCATTAATGGAGAGGGTATTGAGTGTTATGCAAATGATGGTGATGATGATGAATATCGAGATCAGAGGTATACACGATTGTAGAAAGGATTAGACCAGTTTTTATTTTTTCATTAATGTCAAGCAATTGATTTCTGGTTTATATTAAGTTTCCATATCTTTTGGAGTATGATTTAATTGGGTAGTTAATACAAATCAGACAATGATAAGATTATATTGGTGTAGTTGTTTCCTACTTTACATTTGATGTTGTCAAGTTGGTAAAGGGAACAGTTAAGCTACTGAGCGAGATGAAGTCTGTCAGTAAAGTGAAGTGTATGTTGGTAAGAGACATGTTTGTAAAGAGACACCAAGACACTAAGAGGAAGCCAAGACACTGAGTACATGAAAGTTGGTTAGCGAGCATAAAATAAGGATCAGATCGACATTTAATGCAAAGCTACACTGATCTAGAAGATTCCAAGGACAAAGGAGTTAGTTACAAAGATATATGATCAAGAAAATTCAAAGTGATAAGCTATGGTAAAGATTAAACAGAAAAGTGATGGTACCACTTCCAAGAAAAGTGCAAGTTTGGAGGTGATGCTAACGCAGCTCACTGAGTATCAAATTTATTAAATCAGTTCAAAAATTTGATCTGAAGGCTGAGAGTAATTGAAGGAAAACCTAATCAAAAAGATTAAGAGGCAAAAACAAAGTCTATATAAGAGATGAAATTGAATGATAGAGAGGCTAGTGAGTTGAAGTGTGGATGTGCTACCAAGTGAAGCAGAGAGAAGGAAAAGGTGAAATATGAGTCTAGAGAAGAGACAGATGAAGTATTGATGCCACTAGTCAAAGAGCACATAAGGGATCTGATCAAGCAAGAAGTAGTTGCAATATTATAGATCAAGTTCTATATTGTTGTGGACAGAGAAATCTCTTAATTGAGTGGACTTAATAGTCTTTTTGTAAAATCTTTGTGAAATGTGACATTCTAATTGAGTATTCAAAACCCTTTAACTAGGTCATTCCTAATAGGGTGAAGATCTTAACAGATCTAAGATAAATTCCCTAACAGGGTCACATTTGACAATTTGCATTGTAATATTTAACATGATTGGCCTCTAACCTAGCATACTTCAGAAGACTATTTTCATTTGTGAGTGACAATTCCCATGAAGGTTTTTCCCAAATTAGGTTTCCTTGTTAAATATTGGTGTCATATGCGTTGAATATTTAGTGTGCATGTAATATGTTGTTTACTTAACTTGTTTATTGTTATATTGAAGATATTGGTGATTCGGTTACTGTTGTAGTCTTTCTTATCGATTTGAATCAGAGTTTAAGTTTTAAGGTTTAAATATTCACTGTTATCTAATTTAGTAAACCAACAAATGGTATCAGTGCTAAGTACTCTAAAGAGATAATTTTAATAGACTTGATTAAAAGATCCAAAGATTTATAAGAGGGAGGCACCAAAGTTGAATAAGGATAACCTCCCTACATGGAAAAGCATGATGAGGCTGCACTTATCTGGAACTAGAGAGTATTCAATATACTATCTTGACAATGAGTATTCACCACCACCATTTGGGCCTATGACACTTGAGCAAATAAGAGAAAGACAAGATCACACACAAGTTATGATTGAGATATCCTCTTCTCTCACCAACCTAGAGCTCAATGACCTTAAAGGATGTGATACAACAAAACAAATGTGGGATAAGATTGCATTGGTACATTGTGGAGATCAACATGTTCAGAAGGCAAAAGCTGAAAGTTTGAGAGGCAAGTTTGATGCTATGAGAATGAAAGAAGGTGAAACTGTTACATAGTATAGTGCAAGACTGAAGGTAGAGGTGTTGGAGGACATATTGAAGAAGAAGATGTAACAAGTAAACTAATGAGAACATTGTTTCCTATATATGTCATCCGAGTATCTGCAATACAAGAAATGAGATCCATTCCTCAGATGATTGTTTCACTATATGCTACAATTGGTAAGTTGATTTCTTTTGAGCTAAATGATTTTGATAACAATCTATCTACCACTACTAGGATTGAGTCTGCATGCAAGTCCTCTTTGAAAATTGGAAGCTCTAGAGAGTCTAGATCTAGTGATGATTATGCAAGTAGTGCTAGTGAAAGGTTTTACAATTGCAAAAGTGGGATAGAAGACCTATATGCCGAAGATGAAATAAATGAAGCAAATTTTGAAGCTCTACTAGCTAGAAGACTACAGACAGGAAAAGGCAAGTACCAAGGTAAGCTACCTTTGAAATATTTTAAATATAACAAGATTGGTTGCATTTCAACTAGATGTCCAGACAACAAAAATGATGAGAAGAAAGACAATTGCGAAGATAACAAAAGAGAAAACATGTTAAGGAGATTCCTAGATTTCAAGAACAAAGGTAAGAAGTCATGCCACATTTCTAATGAAGGACACACTGATGATGATACAGATGATGATGATGATGGTGAAGAAGTTGTGTGTGTTTTTATCAAAGATGATTCAGATGGAGAAAAGTTTGAAGAAGAAAAAGCCCTAATCTCACATGTAAGCAAGAATGATACTTGGATTATAGATAGTGGTTGTTCACACCATATGCCTGGTGACACACTTAAGATCATTACTATGGAAGAACATGATGGAGGGTATGTTAGGTTTTTTAATGATTCTCCATATCCTGTGAAAGGTAAAGGTTCTATAATTCTGCTAGATAATACAAGATGTGATGATGTCTATTGGGATGAAGGACTAAAGTATAATCTGTTGAGTGTGGCACAACTAAATAATACATGACACTGACTAGAATTTCATAATTGAAAGGTAAAAGTATTTGATTACAATGGAAGTCTGATTGCCACTAGAGAACAATCTAAAGGTAACATATTCTACCTTGATACTTCTACAAAGAGTTGTATATTTGCTAAAGTTGAGGATGCATGGTTATGACACAAGAGATTCTATCATGTGAATTTTTACAACATAATTAAGGTAAGAAAAAAGAATAAAGATAGAGGTCTACTTAGATTAGATAAACCTGAAAATTTCATGTGCAAAGGATGTCAAGTTGGTAAGATGATAAAGTCAAGTTTTATAAGAAAATCTTACACCACTCAAGGAATTTTGGAATTAGTACACACCGATCTATGTGGACTGATGAGAAAACAAATTTACTATGGTGATAGATATATAATTTTATTTGTTGATGATTATTCAAGAATGATGTCTGTCATGTTTTGAAAGAAAAATCTAATGTTTTTCAAATGTTTAAGTGGCATAAGGCAAGAGTTGAGAAAGAGATTGGAAGACAATTAAAATGTCTGAGATCTGATAAAGGAGGAGAGTTTACATCTGACGAGTTTACACTTTTCTACAATGAACATGGAGTAAAGAGACAAATGTTTGCACTGAGGACATCACATCAAAATGGTATAGCAGAAAGGAGAAAGAGATCCATTGTTGATTGTGTAAGAACTTTTATGATTAATAAGGGTGTTTCTCAAACATTTTGGAGAGAAGTAGTTAGCACTGCACCTTATACACGAAACCGAGTACAACTGAAGAAAGGTACAAACAAGACTCCATATGAGATCTGGCATGATCATAAACTAGATGTAAGTTATTTCAAAGTATTTGGAAGTAGATGTTACATTCTAAAAGATGTTAGAGATGGAAATTTTGATTCTAAAGGAGATGAAGGAATATTCTTAGGATATTATACAAAGAGCAAAGCTTACAAATGTTTGAACAAGTCTACTAACAAAATTGTACAAAGTGCAAATGTAAGGGTTGATGAATTTGATGAGAAAAATGATGGAGACAACAAGAAGGAACCCAAGGACTACCGAAGATTTGTATATGTTCGTTAGTGAAAAAAATTTCCTTCTTCTGACAATAAACTAATAAATAACTCTTTAACCCAATTCAAAAAGGAAATTCACACCAACATTTGAAAACTGAATGATCATAAACTGAATGTAAGTTATTTCAAAGTATTTGGAAGTAGATGTTACATTCTAAAAGATGCTAGAGATGGAAAGTTTGATTCTAAAGGAGATGAAGGAATATTCTTAGGATATTATACGAAGAGAAAAGCTTACAAATTTTTGAACAAGTCTACTAACAAAATTGTAGAAAGTGCAAATGTAAGGGTTGATGAATTTGCAGAGAAAAATGATGGAGACAACAAGGAGCCCGAGGACTACCAAAGATTTGTATATGTTTGTTAGTGAAATTTTTTTCCTTCTTTTGACAATAAACTATCAAATGAATCTTTAACCCAATTCAAAAAGGAAATTAAAACCAACATTTGAAAACCATGTTGTTAAGTCTTGCTAACCTTCTGCTACTCCTTTGATCTCAGGTGTACTAACTGGTGTCTTGTCCATCTTGGATTTCCCTTGGGATTTTGAATCACCTTCCTCTGTTTCTGGATCAAGTACAATACAAGGAATCTTGTCTGTCTTTTCCTTCCTCCTTCTCCTGGCCCTTGTAATTCTCACAGGTTGTTCAAGAACTGACTTTTTCTCTTCTCGATGAATCACTGCTCCAGATTTTATTTCACACGTAGGAAGAAATTTTTCAACTTTGTCAGTATCCATAGGGGAAGATATGAATTTTTAAATTCTTGAAGTCTTTCTGGTTTTTGAACCTTATGTTTCCTGCTTCTTCATTTTACTCATCTCTTTTATCCATTTACCTATTATTTTGAACACATCCTGAGACAAAGTATTAACATCTTCCTCCTCTCTTCTCTTCTAGTCTATTTTCCTAGCCACTACATCATCATTTAGTTCTACATACCCAAATTCTAACACATTCTCATCATCTTCAGTCTCAAATCCTTTAATTTTAAAAGGTAGATGTAATGAGATGATATGTCTCAAGGTGAACTTGGAGTGAAGCTTCCTTTCAACTTCTATCTCATCAATAGAGTCGGCCCAATAGTCCTCCAGTTCTGATTGATGGAGAAAATTAGCGTCAATTTTGAAGTGATTTGCCACAAATTGTTTAGTATTAAAGTAACTTCTTTCTGATAGGAAGGGAGATTCATTATCTCCAATTCTACATCTATGGCTGATATGGAATGCATTAATCTAAAATGATAATGTCCTAGGTCAATGGGGAACAAAGAACCTACTCCTCTTTTGAGCCTAAATTTTATTTTGACTTGAAGCAATTGTCTACAAACTTCTAATAGGATACACTTATCCAGGAAGTACCTCAGAAGCTTCAAGGGTTCACCACTGAAACCTCCCACTCTGAGATAGCTAAAGGTTGGGAATTGAACATAAAAATTGCCATAAATCTTGATCAATTCCATATCCTCTTCAGACGTTCTGCAATTAATTTTCCCTCTTAGCTCAAAGACGAGCATAGCCAGGAAAGTGTCTTGAACCCTTCGAAAGTTCTTAGGATTTCTCTTCCTCTGGAGAAAAGGGTGGTATTCATAGATTTTCATATCTTCCTTCCATGGCTCATGTGGCAAACCATCCCAATTTCTACAAATGGCAAGGACATAGAAGAGATATGAGGACATATAGAAATTCAATGCTTCTGCCGACTGAAACAATTCTTCATGAATTTTTTCTGCTATCACCTCTACCCAATCAACATATTGCCCTTCTCCCAAAATATCCTAGATGAATATGTACATCCAATCTTCCCATAAGATGTCATTAGGTTTACCCATCACTCTGCTCAACATTACAACTATATCACGGACCTCTCAGATTAAATAATTCATCTTGTGATATCTATTTCTACATTCCATCACCAATTTTGGGCATGGAGTTGCTTCAGGAAAGCCGACTGCTTCTAAAAGCCCACTTTCTGCAATTTTGGAAGCCATGGTTCCATTATTTTTATTTTTCAACCTATGAATAATTTTCCCTATATCTTTGTCTGCTAGGGTTGTATCTCGCATTTCAAAAGGGCATCTACTTATAGGAGAAAACTTATTTTCTTTCACAAACTTGACCTTTGAGGTCAACATGCTAGGACTGGACATGGTCACACTTAAAAGATAAACCAAAGAAAATATAATAGGAAAGGTCTAATTTTTATTTCCTTGAAGAGACAAATCTCAAATCAGAAACAAAATACTAAGGAGATTTATGGAAACTCACCGTTGCTTTGTTCTTGCCTTCGTGCAATTATCTTCGCTGCCCTCACCTCTAGTTACACTACCAACAATTGCTTGTAAAAAGAAATGACAAGAAAAATGAGAATTTAACACACATGCGCTTGAATTGCCTTTTCGGTAATCATGAGAACGTACCACGAATTATTTATCCATGTCATTATTTTCTAAGCACGTCCAATCACATTTACTTCATCCCTGCTCAATTTTTACTTTTTGCTAAGCTGGCCCTAATTTTCATGTCTTTTCAACCTCCTATTACAGGAATGGCAAGATTTGGCATGAACCACATAAATTTGTTCATTATTGCATTTCAAATTTTGAACCTTGAATTGCTTGAAATGAAGTTCAAGATTCATAATTCATGATGCTTCAAACACATGACATACCACAGCTGGGACAAGACCTATGCATGACACACAAAGTATTTTGAATCATGAACCAAAAAGTAGAAGCTCAAAATTCAAAATAGAAAAAGTTGATGACGCTAAAGCAAATGGCAGCATAAGGCACAAGACTGCAGCAAGTGCAAATCAAAAATTGAAATTTGAACCATTGAAAGGACGCTTCAATTTTACAAAGAAAAAAACATGCCTCATTCACAAAAAAAAAAATTGACCAAAGGAACACCGAACACATAGTAACATCGGGGGATTGCAACTTGAAATTTGAACCTTGAACCGTTAGGTTCAAGATTCAAGGTTCAACTGACACTTGATAAAATATATGCCACTTAAATTTTCATACAAAGGAAATATTTTTCACCGGCAACAATGTTCAACCTGAGATTCCTAATAGCTTACCGAAATTATAAATTGAGGAGGAAGCTAAACAGAGAGACCACCACGGAATGATGAAAAAGAAGAAATTCCACCACCTACCAAGCCTGTTCTAGCTAAGTATGTGAGAAGAAACCACTTACTGAGCAAGATTATTGGAGACAAGAATGCTAGAATTATGACAAGAAGCAAGGTAAGAGATAATACATGCTTAATTTATGAATTAGAGCCAAGAAGACTAAAATATACATTGGAGAATGAATATTGTGTTAAAGCTATGAAAGAAGAGATAGATCAAATTGAAAAGAACAACACATGGACTTTGGTACTGAGACCTAAAGATAAAAATGTTATTGGTGAAAAGTGGATTTTTAGAAACAAACTGAATGAACATGGAGATGTAATCAGAAAAAAAGCAAGACTGGTTTGCAAAGGGTATGCACAAGATGAAGGTATTGATTATGGTGAGACTTTTGGACACGCTACTAAATTAGAGGAGTTAGAATTATACTAGCATATGAAACTTACAAAGGATTTAAATTTTATCAAATGGATGTCAAGTCTACATTTCTTAATGGTATTCTTGAAGAAGAAGTCTATATTTAACAACCTGAAGGATTTGTTGAGAATACTAACAAGGACATGGTATGCAAACTACACAACGCACTTTATGGTTTAAAAAAGGCACCTTGAGCATGGTATGAAATGTTAAATTCATATTTAGTCAAGATTGGATTGCAAAGAACAAGTGCCAACAATAATGTGTATCTGAAATGTGATAGTAATAACAAGATTTTGATTGCTAAAATATTTTTTGATGATATTATTTTTGGAGGAAATAACACATTATGCAGATCTTTTGCTGAGGAGATGAGAAAGGAATTTGAGATGTCCATGATAGGGGAGATAAATTTATTTCTTGGACTATAGATACAACAAGTCAATGATGGGATCTACATCACATAATCAAAGTACACCAAGGAGATCCTAAAGACATTCGGTGTTGAAGAATCAAGGCCAGTTGGAACACTGATGGTTACTGGTTACAAGTTATCAAAAGAAGATGAGTCAAAGGAAGTGAATGAGACACTCTACCGATCAATGATTAGTAATTTATAGTATGTTGTACATAGTAGACCTAATATTTCTCATGCAGTAGGTATTGTTGCAAGATTCTCTGTCGATCCAAAGGAATCACACATGTTTGCAGTCAAAAGAATATGTAGATATCTGAAAGGTACTGAAGACTTTGATCTACTATACAAGAAAGGAGGAGATTTTGATTTGAAGGTCTGCATTGATGCTGATTGGGCTAGAAACATTGATGATAGGAAAAGCACAAGTGGAGGAGCTTTCACTTTAGGAAAAAGATTAGTGACATGGCTGAGTAAGAAATAAATTTTTATATCATAGGCTACTGCCGAGGTTGAATATGTTGTTGCAACTATGAATTGTGAAAACATTGTATGGATCAAACAACTACTTGAAGGTATGCAAGTGAAGATTACCGATCTAGTTACAATTTTCTATGACAATACTAGTGCTATCAATATATCAAAGAATCTTGTGATGCATTCTAAGACCAAACACATTTCCACCAAGTATCATTACTTGAGAGAACAAGTTCAAGACAAGCACGTGATATTGGAGTATGTGAATTCAAAGGAGCAATTAGCAGATATATTCACCAAGACACTACTGAAGGATGTTTTTGAGTATCTCAGAGGTAAATTAGGGGTCCTACCACTCTCCAATATTCACTAGAGAAAGATGCATGCTGCATCAATTCTAGAATTCATTAGAATATCTATTTTGTGAGTTGATGCTAATGTTCACACTTTGGGTGATGTCTGAAGTTGTGAAAATTAATTATGTATGAAATGAGTTCTCAGTACATGCTAGGTATAATCCACTGCCCGAACAAGTTTTTCAGGAGTATGTATCTTTGGCATCATTGTGAAAGAGGGAGAATGAGTGATTGATGATAAAAGAATAGAAAGAGGGAGAATGAGTGATTGATGAAACATAATGAGAAATGAAAAATGTTGATAAACATAGAGAGAGAACATGAACAAGAAACTCAGAGGGAGTAAAGAAAAAACATAGATATCAGAGTATGTCATCATTAATTGACAGTGTTGCCATCAATGCCAAAGAGGGAGATTGTTAATCAATTGATGGTGATGATGATTAAGACCGAGATCAGAGGTATACAAGATTGTAGAAAGGATTAGATTATTTTTTATTTTGTCATTAATGTCAAGCAATTGATTTTTGGTTCATATTAAGTTACCATATCTTTTAGAGTATGATTTAATTAAGCAATTAATACATATCAGACAATGATAATATTATATTGGTATAGTTTTTTTCTACTTTACATTTGATGTTGTCAAGTCGGTAAAGGGAACAATTAAGCTACCGAGCATGATGAAGTTTGTGGGTAAAGGGAATTGTATGTTGCTAAGAGACATGTTAGTAAAGAGACACTGAGACACCAAAACACCGAGAGCAAGCCAAGACACTGAGTACAAGAAAGTTGGTTAATGAGCATAAAAAAAGGATTAGATCAACATTTAATGTAGAGCCACCATGATTTGGAAGATTCAAAGGATGAAGGAGTTAGTTACAGAGATCTACAATCAGGAAAATTCAAAGTGATAATCTATGGTAAAGACTAAGTGACAAAAGTGATGGTACCACTTCCAAGAAAAGTACAAGTTCCAAGGAGATGCTAATGCAGTTCACTGAGTATCAAATTCGTTGAATCAATTCAAAAATTTGATCTGAAGTATGAGAGTAATTGAAGGAAAACATAATCAGAGAGATTAAGAGGCAAAAACAAAGTCTATATGAAGGATGAAATTGAATGATAAAGAGGTTGGTGAGTTGAAGTGTGGATGTGCTACCAAGTGAATAAGAGAGAAAGAAAAGGTGAAATATGAGTCTAGAGCAGAGATAGATGAAGTATTGAAGCTAGTAGTCAAAGAGTACATAAGGGATCTGATCAAGCAAGAGGTAGTTGTAGTATTATAGATCAAATTCTATATTGTTTCTTATTAACAATTTTAGCAGAGAAATCTCTTAATTGAGTGGACTAAACAGTATTTTGTAAAATCCTATTGAAAGGTGACATTCTAAAAGAGTGTTCAAAGCACTTTAACTAGACCACTCCTAGCAGGGTGAAGATCTTAACAGATATGAGGTAAATCCCCTAACAGGGTCTGATGCATTCCAAGGTTGAAGGATCCAATAAAGGACTGTCCAAACTTGTAGCCAACAACAAGAACACACAACATAAACAACACAACAAAAGATATTTCAATATCAACTTATATTATTTCAGAATTCCAATTACATGCAACATGCCAGGCTATAAGGCCTTCATAGTTAGGGCCAATTACATCAACAGATTCAACAAGATCTCGCAGGATCCAACATTATCCATCTACCCTATAGCTAAGTGGAAGAAACCAGATTTTCACTTGTTCTCGCAAGCCACCAAGCAATCTGCAATCTCTATCTACCCACTTACAACTATCTACAACAACTTACAATATTTCATCTTATTATCTTACTCTGTTGTCCTCTATCTATCTTCTCATATCTCCATCATCTCCCTCTAAAAATCAACCTAGACTCTCTGATATACACACTTGCCACAAGTAAGGTTGTAAACAATAATTAAATGCTAGTCGGCCATTACAATCCACAGTGAAAAAATATTAAATGCACCAGTTGGCTACAACTAATAACAAAATACATAGTAAACCAATATTGAGTACCCAATAGGATCCATTATTGTGACAGGGACATGGCTTAGAAGGTACCATTGTTGAGTTGAGTTGTATTAAGACCTCTTAAACTCATCTTATTACACTTTGTATTGATTTTGGCATTAACTTATCCTTCTACAAAATGTATGTACCCTATCAAAGATTCTAATCACTGGTTGTTTTAGGACTTTGAGACACATAAACATATTCTTCATTACTCTAACCTTGTTGTTGCAACAAATATTCAATTGATTAGATATTGTAGTAGACCTCTTATCAAGAATTTGTGGAAAGTTCATGAATTTGGCCATGGGGCAATACTTGACATAATAAGGGTTAGAGCCAATCAAGAAGGTTCACTTGATTGATTCTGGGCCATGCAGAAGAATAATTCTACAATATGGTAGAATAATTTTGATAATTTTGTATATATATTTTGCGAAACGTTGTAACTTTGTTTTTTGGAGGTGCTCTATGTACATATTTAGAGGCCAAATTTTGTATATAAAAACAAAAATGAGCTTTAATGTGCTTATTTAGATGCCAAATTTTGTATATATAAATGGTTATGAGCTGTCATGTGCATATTAGATGCCAAATTTTGTATATAAAAGTGGCCATGGAGATGATTTACAAATATTGAGAGGACAAATTATGTATATTGTACCATTTGATTATAAATATATATTAATTTTTTTATCATTACATTTGTATATCTTAATGTGTACCATTTGGTTATAAATACATATAGAATTTTGTATCATACCATTCATGATGTGATAAAATGGAAAAAAATGTTATTTATGATGTAATAAAGAGCAAAAAATGTTAATTATGTATCCTACCTTGGACTATAGAAGGTTAATTTCATATACAAGGCATTTGAGTGATTGATATTTCAAACCATTCATCATGGCCTCAATCTATCTACACCATTAGCTCTGATTGGCTGGGTAAACCCCAAGAACAACCTTTTTTTTCCCACACAGTTGTTCGAATTTTGCAAACCATGCCAAATCTGAAGTGTCCCTAAGGTGCATTATGCATCATTGAGCAATGATCCTTCGAGGCCCACATATCAAAGATGGTGTAAGGTATTGGAAAACCTTTAGATGCTATGATATCATGCTATGAAGGCCTACAATAACCTATCTCAATTTTGGGAGATTCAACTTCATTTTAACTCAGCAATACAATCTCAGTTTATGTAAAAACTTGCAGTGTGGCTCAGTTGAAACAAGAAACACTTTGTATTCTTCAAACCATTAATCATGGTCATGAACTATATGTGTCATTAGCTCCAGTTAATTGGGTAACCCCTAGGAACAACCTTGTTTCACCCATGCAGTCGCTTGAACATTGGGAACTATGCCATATCGAAGTATCCCTAGTGTGCACTAAGCACTATTGTGCAGCGATCTTTCAAGGCCCACATCTCAGAGCATGTGTGAGGTATCAGAAAACCATTGAATGCTACGATATCATGCTACAAAGACCTACAATAACCTATCTCATTTTTGGGACATTCAAATTTTTTTAAATTTGGCAATCTAATCTTAGTTTTTATCAAAACTTGCAGTGTGGCCCAGTTGAAATGAGCAACACTGCGTATCTTTCAAAACATTTGTTGTGGCCTTAAACCATCTATTCCATTAGCTTTGGTTGATTGGGTAAACCCTAGGAACAACCTTGTTTCACCCACGCACTCGCTTGAACATTGGGAACCATGTCAGACCAAAGTGTCCCTAAGGTGCACTAAGCACCATTTGACAGGAATCTTTCGAGGCCCACATATTGGAGCTCATGTGAGGAATAAAAAAAAAATTCAAGTGCTATGAGACCGTGCTATGGAGGCCTACTATAATCTATCTCATTTTTGGGGGATTCACCTTCATTTTAATTTGGAAACACAATCTCAGTTATGTCAAAACTTGTAGTGTATCTCAATTGAAATGAGCAACACTATTTATATTTCAAACTACTCATCATGGCCTTGAACCATCTATGCCATTAGCTTCAGTTGGTTGGGTAAACCCCAAGGAACAACCTTGTTTCACCCATGCAGTCGCTTGAACATTGGGAACTACACCAGACCGAAGTGTCCCAAAGGTGCACTAAGCACCATTGGGCAACGATATTTTGAGGCCTACATCTCAGAGCTCATGTGAGATATCAGAAAACCATTAGCTGCTATGAGATCATGCTACAAAGACCAAAAATAAATTATCTTGATTTTGGAAGATTCAACTTTTTTTTTTAATTTGGCAATGCAATCTCAGTTTATGGATAAACTTACAGTGTGGCTCAGTTGAAACGAGCAACACCATGTATCTTTCAAACTATTTTTCATGGCCTTAAACTGTCTGTGCTATTAGCTCTGGTTGGTTGGGTCAACCCCAGGAACAACCTTGTTTCACCCACACACTCACTTGAATGTTAAGAACCATGCCAGACCAAAGTGTCTCTAAGGTGCACTAAGCACCATTGGGCAGCGATCTTTCAAGGCCACATCTCGGAGGTCATGTGAGGTATCAAAAAACCATCATGTGTTATGAGATCACCATGCTACAGAGGCCTACAATAACCTATCTTGGTTTTGGGAGATTCTGTATACACTAAATGTGGGCCTCTACTCTAGCTATACACTTCAACATAGTCCTTACTCATCGGTCACACACAAGAATAAATATGAGATTATTCATCTTGGATGTCTGTGTGATTTGACCTATTGCCTTCTATCTAGTTGGGGTTTTTGAATAGCTCTCAGAATTGAGAGTCCAACAACCTAGACCATTGCTAGAATGAAGGATTTAATCAAAATAGGCCCACATCTCAGAGCTCATGCGAGGTATCGACAAATCGTCAAGTACTACGAGACAATGCTACAAAGGCTTACAATAACTTATCTCAATTTTGGGAGATTCAACTTCATTTTAATTTGGCAACGCAATCTCAGTTTATGTCAAAACTTGCAGTGTGGCTCAGTTGAAATGAGCAACATTGTGCATCTTTCAAACCGTTCATTGTGGCCTCAAACCTTCTGCACCATTAGCTCTAGTTGGCCAGGTAAACCCTAGTAAAAACCTTATTTCTCCCACGCAGTTGCTTGAACATTGGGAACCACACCAGACCGAAGTGTCCCTAAGGTGCACTAAGCACCATTGGGCAGTGATATTTTGAGGTACATATCTCAAAGCTCATGTGAGGTATCAAAAAATCATCAAGTGGTATAGGACTATGCTAAAAATGCCTACAATAACCTATCTCAGTTTTGGGAGATTCAACTTTGTTTTAGTTTGGCAATGCAATCTCATTTCATGTCAAAACTTGTAGTGTGACTCAGTTGAAACGAGCAATGTTGTGTACCTTTCCAACTATTCATTGTGGCCTCAAATGGATTGTGCCATTAGCTTTGGTTTACTGGGTAAACCCCAGAAACAACCTTGTTTTTTCCATGCAGTCTCTCGAACATTGGCAACCACGCTGGACCAAAGTGTCCCTAAGGTGCATTAAGCACCATTGGGCAGTGATATTTCAAGGCCCATATCTCAAAGCTCATGTGAGGTATCGACAAAATGATAGGTTCTACAAGACCATGCTTCAGAGGCCTACAATAACCTATTTCAGTTTTGGAAGATTCAACTTCATTTTAATTTGGCAATGCAATCTCAGTTTATGTCAAAACTTGCAGTGTGGCTCAATTAAAATGAGAAACACTACATATCTTTCAAACCATTCGTCATGGCCTCCAACCTTTTGTCTACACTATTAGCACTAGTTGACCAGGTAAACTCAAAGAACAACATTTTTTTTCCCATGCAATTGCTTAAACGTTGGGAACCACACCGAACTGAAGTGTCCCTAAGGTACACTAAGCACCATTGAGTGGAAAGATGTACATTAGTGTTTTGTTTCATTTGTATTGGTTTCATATCTCCATTTAGACTTTGTTTTGTGTTAGGGAAGACACAAAACATGTTTTGTTTTTTTGTTTTGTTTTTTTGTCTCAGTCCATGATTGACAATGAATTGGAGTTGTGGCACGGGTATGAATGCCAAGTATTAGCCTTGGCCGAGTGGTGAAGGTGTAGTGGGGTGTGTGGGAGAATGATATAAATGTTCCAACTCATGGTGTGGGAGAAGAATATAAATGTTCCAATTGTTTTATGGTTTCTTATTTTTTACTGTAAACAATGTTAAGACAACAAGGTCTTATATTTTTTACTAGGGTGGATGGAGGGGTTAAGATTTGTGTTTTGACTATGGAAGATTGATTCATTGATGTGCCCTTTAGTACCCTTGATTTGGTGTGTACCTAATTGGTATTGGGAGTTGTGTCTACAAGTAACTAGGAGTCCTAAGTGAGGTCTTGGGGTTTTTTTACCTATTGAATAGGTGAGTTAGGAGGAAGATCTCCCTAATAGGTTGAGATTGGTGGATGCTCAACAAGATCAAGCCTCCATACAATAAATGCATCTGAAACAATGACAAAATACAACTTTGGATTGTGACTGTGACATTGATTGTGATTTTAGTAGTGATCCACTCCTAAGAGTGACTTTTCAACTTCCTTTTTCAAGATTTTTCCCTCTCTTTCAACTTTTTAAAAAACCATTGCTTGACAACTTTTCTTACATTTTAGCAACTTTTACATATTGATGCCTAAAGGCTTACAAATTGAGGGAATAATAAAAATATGGTCAATAGTGACCTTAGAAACAATTATTAAGCTAAATCTAATCAAATCAAAAATCCATAATTTCATATTTGAGGCTAATCATGACATACACACAATGAATATTTTTTATCACATTTCAATTGCAAATAACTAAGTTTTCATGTACAAATATATGCACACAATGAACAAATTGGATCGATTATCAACTTTCATATATATCAAAATAACCAGTAATCGTGTACATATACAAAAATAGCATCAATGTCAAGTTAATAATAGAGTTACAAAAATGTGGAATGTGTCATGTCAAGGTCGACATATACAATACAAATGTCGAATATATACATAAATTGGTCCTTCAATGACCACAACTAGAAGTATATGTCTCTATAGATATCTATGATTGTGGTGGATCATCAAAATTGAGCCTCTTCAAAGCAGTACGTGGTTGCACAAGGACAATTTAAATGTTGAATCATATATGTTTTCTTAATATAACACCAAAATAAAAAAAATATTGGACTGTAAATTCTTTGCACTTGATATGTTGATTACCTCATCTCTTTCTTTAGCAATTGGCAAATGTTGAGGATCCGTGGGAAGTCCTGAAGGGGGTTGTAATAGGTAAAACAACATTAATACAATTTAATAACATATATGTCAAAAAACACTAAATAACTAAAAATGCATGGACTAAAAAACAAATGCATACCAAAGCCTCAGATGAATCTCCTATGCTCGTAGGAGGAAAATTCATTGATGAATCAGTTATGATCATTTTCTATATGGTAATTGATAAAAGATATTATAGTCATGTACAAAAAGGAATTAGGGTTTTCAAACAAACAAGAAAGCAATCTGAAAGGAGTTATTAAGAGATTTTCAACTCCGTTGTGCACTTAGTAAAAAAGAGTTAAGAAGATAAGCATACCTCTTCCCTCTTTGTGTTGGAACCCATCTTTGATGAGTAGGACTTCTAACGAAATGGAATTGTAGAGAATTAATGGGAAGATTTGAATGGGGCTATAATAGGTGTTATATAATTAATAGGTGTTAGATAGAAAGATTTACAGATTTATAACAAGCAAGAATGCAATCCAAAGTAAATATGAATATGTTACCTCTTCCTTATCCTGAACCTCATTGACATCAAGTGCATTCATTAATTCCATAAAACCCATTTGTTTCTGTATATAGAACAAATAAATTAGGCGCATTCATCAATATCTACATATACAAGTTTAATCATAATACATTTCAACAAATGAATTTAAATTATACTAAATTACATGATTTCTTTTTCTAACTCAGAGTGTTGGATGATGGCTTTCTCACACAAGATGTCCTTGAGGAAGGTGGGGTAGAATAAAAAAACAAAATTAAAATGAACCATGGGTTTAGGAGCTACATGTCTCCTATGCTATGGGTCTACCACCCTATGAGACCCAACTCTATCCTGCGTAGAGCCTCTCCCTCTACCCTGTAACTACTAGATATCAAATTAATTCATCTTCAAGCCATGGATAAACTCACAATAAAGCTTTCTCAAAAAATATAGTGGCACCTCCCAATTGTTACAAGGTGGTTTGTCAAAGACCATATACCACCTATCCAAAAAAGTTGCTTTCATCCTAGTGTGAACACACCAATGTATGGGAAACTAACTATTAGTAGTAAGTAGGTTGTTACTAGTGCTAGGATCGGTGAAAATAGCACATATGTCATATTTAAGTATGCCCTTTCTTTTAACCTCATCATATGATAACCCATCTACATAAAATGTACAACATTATCCCTCCATGAACCCCATTTTGTAACCTCTCTAGATACCTCATTCGCACTAATGGCCATTATTTCTAGGGTTTTCATGAGGGATGAGTGGTGCTCCTGATTTGTTTGGAGAATCTAATATGAAATTAATAAAAAAACTTAAATCAATTTAAAAACCCTACTTCAATTAAAATTAAAACAAAAATAATGAAAATAATGAAGTCTTACTTGTTCGATGGGGTGACATTGTTGTAAATTATGCTAAACGCCTATAAAATACAATCTCAAGTAGAACACGCATGAGTTATGCAATTTTTTGCTTCCCCCAAATCGTTGTTTCAAAATTTTTGGCAATGAAAATGGCCCTAATCTGCAACCTTCCAAAATATTTAACGTTTCTCATAACCCATGCAGGTTATGAGAAAAATTTTGTTCCTGAAAACCCGCACGAGTTTTGAAGAACTTTTGCCCTTTTTATTATTTTCTATTAGGCCTTGTGTTACCAAGCCTAGGACATTTTTGAATTTAGGGAACCTGATTGGGTTATGAAACATTTAGTTTTTTTTTTAATGTGGCCACTTTTCTGACCAACAACTTGGTGCACTTACCCGTACTATAAATATTAACTTTTGTATCAAGATTGAGGAATAATTTTTTTGATAATTGTGATAAATGTTCATGACATCATCTTCTGTGGAGGTGATATTGTATGCAAGAATATTGTAGATGAAATGGAAAAGGAATTTGAGATGTCTATGATTGGTGACTTTTCTTCCTTCCTTGGACTTTAAGTTGTTCAACTGGATGATTCTATCTTTATTTCTTAGGCTAGGTATGCTAAGGAAATACTAAAAAAGTTTTTTATAGAGAGATAAAAAATAGTAAGAACTCCTATGGCTACTTGTTTTAGTTTGAGAAAAGATGCAAAGTATAATCTTATTGATTAGACTCTATAGGTCCATGATTATAAGACTATTGTATTTGATTGCTTCTAAACCTAACAAAATGCATTTAGTATGTTTAGTTGCAAGATATCAAGCCAATCAAGAAATCACATGAAATGTTTGTTAAAATAATATTTAGATATTTGAAGAGAAATCTGGATTATGGTTTGTCGTACAAAAGAGAGGTTGATTACTTATTTAATTTTTACATTGATTGGGTTGCTTTTATGGATGATAGAAGTGCTAGTGGTAGTGCATTTTTCTTGGGAGACAAGTTGATTTCTTAGTTCAACAAAAAGTAGAATTTAGTATTCTTATCCATAGCAAAAGGTGAATACATTGTTGGATCTTCTTAAATTGCACTCATGTTCTGTAGATAAAACATACTTTAAAGGAATCAAAGTGATGTATGATGAGCCCATTTCTATTATGTGTAACAATGTTATTTCTATAAAAATTTCAAATAATTTGATAATGCATTCAAGAAATAAACAAATTTCTATCAAATATTATTTTTTAGAGAGCATATTACAAAACAAGAAGTCATATTGGAATATGTTCCCACCAAGGATCATATTGCAATTATCTTGACAAATTCACTCTCTAATGATACTCTTGAGTATCTTTAGGGAAGATAGGAGTTATTTCCCCTCTTTATAACTAGATGCATAAGATGGTGCATCTGTGTAGGGGGGTAATTTTGAATTATATATCTTTGTCTCTTTGAATAATGTGGTCTACTCCTTGGGGTGAGTAGGCAGTCTGATAGGTTTTTACTGATAGAAGGAAAGAATAAGCCAAACAGAGAATATATGATAGGTTTGATAAAGGGGATTTAATGAATATCTGAAGGCCTTGACCCCTTTATCCTTGATTTCAAATGGGGAGTGAATGTAAAGAACTCATGGAATAAGAATTAGATGTTGATGATGCATGTTTCCATCAATGATAGAGGGGGAGATTTTTGGCGGTTGGGGTTGTTATTGATGTCAACCCTCTGTCTGCTTAGAGTTGAGTGCTTGTTGATATGTGTTGTGGTATTGATATTTATGTCAACTAACTACTTTATTAATGTCGTGATTGAGCTAATATGTTTTAATGATTATATGTGTTGGTGGCAGTTGGTGTTTACATTCTATTGTCAACCCCCCACTAATATAGTGTTGAAAATGAGAGTTTATTAAAGGTTGAATAAATACTAAGTGTTATTTCTATAGTATTGGAAGGTTGTAGAAGATGAAATATTAAAATATTGTGCTAGTGCTAGATGGTTGATGATGACTTGTGTTTGATTACTTTCTTTTGTGATGCCCACTTTCTTGGTGTTGATGCCCACACCACTATGTTAAAGATGTTGTTGTATTAATGATCATAGTTTGAATTGAGAGATGGCGATTATCTCATAAGATATTTGAATTAGAAGACTACACAGATGTGAGGAACATGTCCACCAAACGACACACATGGTACCATCAATGCAAAATAATGAAGACAATTCTCTGTACTAGTCCCAAATAATTCCTACCAACCAACCTTACTGTCAACAAATAAAAAAACACAACTCCAACCTTTGAACTTCTATGACCTCCAACTAAAAGTAGGATAGTGAAAAATTCAAATACCATAAATGATAGCACCAAAATCACAATCCACCAACTTCTTATGTTTAGAAATGCATAACATTCTATTATAAGGACTTCAAATGCTCTTTCCAACTATTCATACTTGTCACCTTCTAGATATACAACATACTAACTTCTTATCATCATAATAACTAGTACTAGACTTCAAATTATCTTTTATGTATTTATAACTTCAAATACTCTTTCTTTCATATTTCAACTTCCCATAACCAAACACGGGGCATCACTTAACACTTCTCTAATAATTATCTGCATTAAGTACAATACTGAATTTTTACATCTCTTCATCAAGTTGCTATCAAGGAACACAACATGTTGACATCAATGAAAACACTGAACACATGATGCTAACACAAAGAACATAGGAATATTTGAACACATATTTACAAACCTCACCTTACATCAGGTTGACATCAATGACAACACCACTACATATTTCCAATACTAACATTAAAGGATCTCTTTCCTATCATGATCTCCTACCTTTTTTGTTTCAAGGGTTGGATAATTTTCCAAATATTAATGTCCCTCCTCAAACTTGTCTCTAAGGCTATCTCTAACACCTCTTTATTATTTTCCTTTACTACTCATGCTTCTATTGATCGCTCCATCAACAAATTCTTCACTTCTTCATCTCAATGATCACTATCTTAAAACTCTCTATTGAACCAAAATTTATCATCCAACCTCTCTTCCCCCTTCTGATTCCTCTCATTATTTTCACAAAAATCCATCAAGTATACTCTCTATCTTAGCATTTCTTTATGAATTTCAACCTAGTCATTGACCTCAATCTTTTGTCTCAATATCCCCTCCCCTAATACAATTTTAATGTCCTTTAGTAATAGTGGTAAGTGTTTGATATATACATAGATTATAACATAAATTCTACTACCCTATCTTTCAATAAATCACATGCCATCACAAAGCACCCCAAGAAATTTCCAATAGATTTCTGAATTTTTAGTTCCTATCATTTTGAAGGTAGGTTTAAGTCCTTAACCAAACTAGTACTTCAGATTTTTCCTTCTTAAGGGGGTGAAGTTTTCCTCCTAAGCCAAAGTCTCCTATTATATACAAGCCCCTATTGAAAATCTTTCTTTTTGTCTCTCCTATAGGTCATTCCACTAGACAAATTCCATTTGTGAAAGTTTTCAAAAAAACACCTTTTCCCCATAACTTATACACCAAGATCTCACTTTTGCTAGGGTCAACCACTCCTAACCTATTTCCTAAAAAATGGCACGCTTTTCAATATATCCATTGACTCTACTAACTTCATTTCCTTTATAAAATAGAAATACAATAATTCACAAGCCTAGTTAAAAGAGGGATTTGTCGAGCGCCTCCTCTCCCTTCAAACCATCTGCCAACCTTTATTTTTTCTAATTGAGGCCCCTCCTTGCATATAGGGTCTCTACTCCACTAATATGATTTGAAGGATTGTCTTCCATTAGGCCCCATTTGGTTGCGAGAATTAGGAAATGTTGAATTTGATCAAATATTGGAAATGGTCAAATCATAGATTTGATTTTCCAATTTTTCATTTTTAGAATATAGTTTGGACTATTTGGTTGACCCGGAATATGAGTGCGAGGATGCATTTCCTCCGTTTGGTTCCGCATTTTGAAACTAGAATTGGAATTTGAGTATGATTTTTTTTGAATTGTTTTAATATTTTTTAATTTTTTAATTTATTTTTCTTAATTTTATATAGAAAATCATAAATAATTTTATTTTTAAAATGGTTACAATTTTTTTAATTTTTTTAATTTTTTTAGTAAGGTTAATTTTTAATTTTGTTTAATTTTATATAGGAAATCATAACAAAGTCAAAAACAACAAAATTCATGAGTTTACCAAAATATGTCCAACGTATCTACATGAAATTCTAAAAAAGTTTCAGTATCCAGAATAGCCCTCTGTTAACCACATTTACGCATATGGTCACAACAAAGTAGTGCGATTACAACACAAAAAAGGCATCACAGAAACATGATTTCTGCTTTTGCCATTTAAGCAATCTTGGTGACACTAGCTGCCTCTCGAGCCTTGCACAAGTTGCTCTCATTTCCTACATCATGTATAGATGTATATGGGGTAGATGTAAATGGGGTTTCATCGACCCACCAAAAGTATTGACATCCACTATTTCCCTGCAATACCAAATCTACATCAGTTCTTCCTAAAATAATTAGTTGTCACATTATTTTTAAACATAAAATATATTTTCTTTAATGACCTTTTTCCTATTTGGGAAACCCCAAAATTGACACCTGGGATTACTTGTTGGGCATGGTGTCTTCAACACGCAAGGGCCAACACCACATTGACATATAGGCACATTGACCAAAGTCATCGACGATATATCAAAAAATATTGCACTGTCATTCCAACATAAGATTTTGTTTAGTTGATTATTTTGTTCAATCATACTAGTTATAATTGCAATAAAAAACAACATACTAATGTAGACAACATCTCAAATCAGAATGCAACATGACTATTGTCAATCACAGTACAAAATTAAAATGCTTCGTATTTGATGATATAATAAATCTGAACAACATGTAAATGCAAAGTCCTAACTGCACATTATGGAAAGCATTTGTATAGTTGTGATTGGGACTTTTAGTCCTTACCACACATTGAAATGCATGTAAAGTTAAAGGCATCTATAGTTGGGGGCATGTCAAATTGTGATATTAATATCATGATTCAAGTGTATAGTTTTTTGAGTCAAACTCATTGACCATGTTTCATTAGTATTATTCCATCCATGAGTTTGACATGCACAAATTGCCTTGTGTCATCTGCACTTAACAAACTAATGTCACAAAAATTTTTGATGTGTCGACAATTCCTCTCATTACTTCTTCTTTGCTTGAAACGATTGGGAGTACCTAGGAAAGATGAGTCTACTCTACTATACCCTTTTCCATGTCCACTTACTGTGTGACTAATTTATTATTTTCTATCTCCATTGCTCTACATGCTTCATCCTTGTTATATTCTTGCCCCAAAAAGGGCATATTAAAGTAGACTCACTTTCCCAAGCACTCCCAATTGCTTGAAGTGGAGTTGAACCTTATCTCACCTACACTCTTGCGAGTAACAACTTCCAAGTCATTGTCGACACATCAATGATTTTTGTGATGTTATTTTGTTAAGTGAAGCTGACACTAGGAAATTTGTGCATGTCAAAATCATGGATGAAACATGGGTCAATGTTTTTTACTCAAAAAACCATACACTTGAATCTTGATAGCAATATCACAAGATAATAAAAAGTTTTGATGAAAATTTAATGGGAGATGTAGTCGGGTATAAAAACCTCAACTACATACAAGATGACTACTGGTCACAAATGTAAAAGAGCTTGAAAGATCAGATGTCACATTGTAAACTCCCTCTTCACATTTATAAAATACGGTTTCATTTACTCAAGATTCATGGTATTGATTACAAAAGGAAAATGCAAAGTGTTTAACCAATGATGAGAATTAGAAAACTCAAAGAACAAAGAAAATGGGGAGGAATAAAAATAGTACATGTGTTACCCTCATTTTACATCAAATATTTTCAAATGATACCCTACCATATCATTCATCCACTATAAAAGAAGCACAACAAACTAAATAATTACTAAATAAACATGAAAAAACATCTGATCAAATTATAAATTAAAAAAAATATAGCATATCCTTGTTCAATACAATGAAAGTATAAAATGTTGAATCAAAGTAATACTATGATTTAATAAAGAAATAATATCATCAAAATATTTAGGGATTCCATTATTCAATAGAACCATCAAAGTTGGTAAAATATTGAAAGCATTATGCAGCAAACTCCTTTGATACAAATATCGTGATTCATAAGAACCCAACAAGATTCTAACCATAGAAAATCCACCTTGGAGAGTGTTACACAAAAATATTCTAATACAAGAAAGACTTCAAAATATTAAATAATGGTCCCCCACATATGCCCATTATGCAAAGAAGTAGCAAAAACAAAAGAACATTTTCTATTTAACTGGAAAGTAGCACACCAATGTCTAGTTGAAGATCCCATATCCTTCTCATAACATATCGGTGAGCAAAGTTCCCATAATAAATGGAGTACACCAAGGAGTAACATTAGAAATATGGACTCTAAGTTGAAATTAATAACATTATATGTGTACTCTCAGAACTAACCATTTTGAATTATTCGTGAACACATGTATATATGGTGCCAATCCAAAAAGTAGGTGATGGAGCAATGAACAAAATATGTATAAGCTGGAGTAGTATCTTCAAGCAGTATATAGGGATGGGCACCATTCAATTGAGGTAGGTGTTCGAGAAATCAACAAAAATTGTACAAGATGGAGTAGTGAATTGATTAGGTTGGTGATTTGGAAAGAGAGCGGCAATGGGTGATCAGATATGGAGATCGTGAATGTTCTTAAGAAGAAAACTGATTGCAAAACTAGGGACAAAAGACTAGAAAGGAACATTTATTGGGAGACAATCTATGAACTTTGACTAAATAAACTGTAGAACCATATTTGAAAAGTGACAAAGAGTCCAAAAAATCAGCCATTCAAGAAAAAAAAATTGAAGTAGAAGTTTATCATTGCCAATTTAATTCTTTAAATAAAAAATTGCTTCCCATTCATGGGAATACCAATATTGGTTGTCTTGAAAATTAGTTGGCTCTAAAGACAGATGAAGTCAAACTTTGATGGTGACTCCAAGAGTAATATGGGGGTTGTGTGAGAAGGTTTTGTAAATAGAGACTCTCATGATTCCTTTATATTAAGGGATTCATAATTCCTAGGCTTTAAATCAAATAATGAATTTGAGATAGAAGGTTGCTTGTTGGATCTTCAGGCAACCTATATGGATGGGCACAATTCAACTAAAGTCGATGGTGACTTCCCAATTATTATAATTGTCATGAATAATAAATTATGTCCAAATGGGAAGTTGAGGGTGATATTGGAAGAAGTGTTATCCTCATAACAATTAAGCACTATGATTGAGAACAAAACAAGGTTGTGGATTTCTCAGAGAGTGCAGAGGCTCATCACAAGGAGCTCACTTACGTAGAGTGTAGGAAAATGAATGAATGGCCTAACCTTCCTAAATTGTTGAACAACAATTGACCCCCTTAGCATTTTTTTCCCTTGCCGAATATGTTTTGGATTGTGGAGGACTCCTGATTGTTTTCATTAAATTATCATTGATGACAGTGTATATTCCTAATGTTCATGTTTTAGTAATAACATTCGCTCAAGCCAGCTTCTCCTTCTTCTTGGAGCATGTGTTTTAATGATGTGGAGGCATGATCTAAAGCTGATCTTGGCCTACATATTTTTATTGGCATTGGTGTATTTAAGCACATGGTGGTATCACATTATACGTGGTCATAGAAAATACTTGGAAGTTTCATACATCCAACCAACAAGCCAAGTCAAATGTTGCGAATTCGCTAGCAGTTACTTCAAGGGGTAGGTTTTTTTTTCATATGGACAACTTAATAGTATAAATGTATGTGTGTGTTACCTAGAAAAGTTAGTACTAAATATTAACCCTATGGTGATCAATAAGACAGATTTTTGGGATTGGAATATGTAAATATGATTACAATTTATAATAGTGTATTTGTATATCCTGTGAACTTACATATAGAATGGGAAACATAAGCATATAGTGCAGAGAGAAAGAATCTAATCTTTATCTTTTTTGTGTATTCTTTGAAATCCTATTTTGATTCAACAGAATAAAAAAACATTTTATTGTTTATATAGGTGGGAGATAGGACTGTTAGTCACGGTAGATAAGATGGTGATAATGAGAATGGAGATGGCAATGAAGAAGAAGCCGGTGAGAAAGGAGGAGCTAATGAAGAGACAATTGGTGGTTGGGAAGGAGGAGGCATTGAAGAAGTAGCTGGAAGTTGATAAGAAGAGGGAGGAGGAGTTAAAAAGGAAGCAACTGGTGGCCAGGAAGGAGGATGCATTGACGAAGCACTTGGAGGAGGAGGCAAAAATGAAGCAGGTGATGGCTAGGAAGTAGATGGAGGTAGTGAAGAAGTAGGTGGTGGTGAGGAAGGAGGAGGTAATGGTGAGGAAGAAAAAGGTGATGGTGAGGAAGAAGGAGGTAATTGTGAGGAAGTAGGAGGTTATAGTGAGGAAGGAGGAGATTGCATTGAAGAAGGAGATCTGCAACTGGTATTTAAGCACATGGTGGTATCACAGTATAATAGTTTGATGAAGCTGATGGGTGGGTATACTATGTTGCTCCCACAAAACAATCATCTACTTAGTATTGTTTGATTGGTGAATTTGATTTAGAATTTCATATTTTATGGCTCAGAGGTAACATTGAGTCTTTTCATGTCCACCATTGAGCTGGTTACTATGTCTAACAGTGGTGTTTATAATACAATGTATTAGATGGTTGATAGCTCCTCCCACAAAAGGAATGTTGCATTGGGTTGTATCTAATATGAAAAACACAAAATTTGGGTAGAGAAGCCATATGAGTACTATTGGATAAGTTTTAAATAATTTTAAATGTACAGTTCTAATACTTTGCAATAGACCAACATAATTTATCAGTATAATTGGTCATCATCATGTGGTACTCCTTGGTGTATTCCACTTATATTTTTTAATGCAACAGGGATAACCAAGTCAAGAGGTATAGACATATAAAATGGAATAGAAAAATGCCTGTCACAAACAATATACAATCATAAGCTATAGATATATTAAATGCTTTGCCATTACAACACATGCTTTGACTATAATAGTGATATGATGCGAAGAAAAAAAAAGTAAGTGTTGGAGCAATCCACAAAGTTTCTACAAGGAGTAACAACTACCTCAGTTTTTAAGTAAATCATGAATGCAATCTCTAATGCATGAAATAACAGTAAAAACTATATCATCTTGACTGCATGTATATATGATCTCAAGAAAAAAAGTAGGTATTCAAACAATCAACAAAAAATGTACAAGATGGAGTAGTGAATTGATCATGTTGGTGATTTGGGAAGAGAGCAGCAATGGGTGATCAGATATGGAGATCATGAATGTTCAATAGTATGAAGTTGTGGCTTAACATGAGGCCTGTTAGTATCATAGTGAATACTATGGTTTTCAGATCCATTTTAATAACTACAAAATTCTAAGAATAATTTAATAATGAAGATATAGGGATTGCTAAACAAAACGCAGAAATCTTGTAACATGTATACCAAGAGATAGAAGATGGGGAAGAAAAAATCCAAGAACAAAATGGTGGTGTGAAAACACACTGTTAACTAAAAATAAACACAAGCCAATATCATGCTCAAGCTTTCCATATCCTGCACATAACATATCAGTGAGAAAAGTTCCCATAATAAATGGAGTACACCAAGGAGTAACATCAAAAATATGGACTAAGTTGAAATTATTAACATCATATGTGTAGTCTCAGAATTGTCCATTTTGAATTCTTTGTGAACACATGTATATATGATACCAAGCCAAAAAGTAGGTGTTTGAGCAATGCACAAAATCTGTACAAGTTGGAGTAGTATTTTCAAAAACTACTCCAACTTGTAGTGTTTGTAAATTGCTACAAAAAGTTAAGCCTCTCTATATGAAATACACAAAATTTGTTTCTAAAGTGATATAGTAATTTCAATAACTACAT
>MU227425.1:205720-221176 GCA_018584345.1 Thuja plicata
TTATCTGACCTAGAAAAAGAGGTATATGATAACCTCAGGGGGTTATACATTAAGTGTGGAAGTGGATGTATGTGTGCAAGAGGATTGCATAGTTAATTTACTATTTGGTATGACCTAGCAGAGAAGGCTGAATACAAAAGCAAAGAGTTGCATGTGTGATTGCTTGATGGATTTCCAAGCAGATCAGAAGATTGAAATGACAATGCAGGCCATATAGTAAGTTAGCATCAGAGCTGTAATTGGATCCAAATTTGAAAAGTAAGTTGTATGTATCAGATCACAACTGCCGATTACTTTCTAACCATTGTATCAGTTAAAATCCTTTAACAAGGTTGACCTAACAGTCATTTGTATAAATCCTCTAACAAGGAGACATTCAGGTGGAATGTTCTAAGTCCTCTAACAAGGCCACTCCTAACAAGGTGATTAAATCCTTTAACCAGGTCACACCTAACAGTGTGTTATTGTAACCTTTAACAAGGTTGGGTCCTCACAGAGCTCACTTCAAAAGAGTGAAACTTGGTAGCATGTTACTGGTGATTTTTTCCCATATTGGGTTTCCAAGTTAAATACTTGTGTCAACTTGTGTGAATGCTTATGGTTTTTTTTACTGTTATGTTTCTACAAGCTAACTACATTAGATAGTAAACTGCATGATTAAGTTGTTGACATATGCTACTGTTGCCGAATAGATCTGAAATACAGAAAGTTTCATTTGCTACATCTAGACCTGAGGATAACTAATTCACCCCTCCCCTCTTAGTTATTCTAAATTCATTCTAACACCATTTTATGAGATTATATTTGTGACCTTGAGCTTAGGGGGTGGTTAGTTAGGTGCATATTAGGGGAGTGGCTTACAATAGGATTCTGGGGCCCAAAGAGGCCAGTCCAAGGTGACCTATTGTAAGTTATTAATAAGTGATAATGTAATATTAAAAGTTGGGGTTAACATTAAATACAAGATTGATCATGATGCCTCGCTTATGCCTTGAGTGCTAGTACAAACTAAGGATAAGAATGGGTTGATACCTAGAGAGTAGGTATGGTTAGATTCCTCATCTTCGTGAGAGGGTATCCTAGTTCTATATGAGTCATGATTAAGAGGTCTAGGGTCCAAAGAGGCCAGTCCAGGGTAACTCAAGTTATTGACCATGTGATGACACTCCCATAGAATGTATCCTAAGTCTCCTCCATAGGTCATGTTTTACCTTTTGTGGTTGTGTCTTTGACACTTGGCTTTTGGATTCAATATTTGGTTTATGTTGGTGTTTTGGATATCTTATGTATGTTCCTTTATCTTTGGATGGTGTACCTTTGTGTATTGACCTTGGATCTCTAGTGTGTCTTGATCTTCCCTATCCTTATACTTTTTCTTGAGTCCTTCTGGATTGTGTTACCGCGTGTGGGCCTGATGTTATCTCCTCAGCATGGTGGGAGTGGACCTTTGGTTCTATGAGGTCGGGTGGTAGTGATTCTTATTACCATTAAGATCTGACGGTTCTTCCTCATGCTTGGATGATCCTTGGTGTAGTTTCATCTTATTAGTCTTTTGGAGACTGGTTCAGTTTCATAAGTTGTATATTTGTGCCATATGTGTATATTGGATGACATCCTTTGGAGGATGTATTGTGTTGTTTTCATCATGTTTATCTTTGGAGGTTTTGATCTTATCATATCAGTTGTGATCTTGTAAGAGTGTATCAAATGTGATACCTATATTAGTTGTTGTATCATACTTGTATTAGAGTGATTACTATATACCCTGCGTCATGTGCAGAGGATGTGAGTTATGAGATGTATATTATTAGATTCATTTGATGTATCCTTTATGTTAGTTCTTTATAATTGTTCTCGTAGATTATTTTTCTTAAGTAATTCTACATCAAGGAACCCTCGAGGATTCTTATCTATATGAGTCGTACTAATGTGTATGTCATGTATCTCATTGCATTGCTTCTGCATTATTTGTAAATATTTTAAAAAATATATATCCTATTAACTCAGTGACATGTTTAGGTTAGTTCTCATGGGTTCCCTGGCAGGGCATCACACACACACACACACACACACACACACACATCTTTCTCAACATAAAGCTGGCTCTCTTAATTATCATCTCATAGTCGGCTCTCAATACAAAAATAAATAATGTAAACAGAAAATACAAAGTCAACGCTCTTACATAACCAAAATATAGGTTATCCAAAATCATAATACAACTTAGCTTTCCAAGAGTCCACAACATACTCCTTAAATCAGCACCACTGTCCAACTGCTCTGTTACATTGTTTTATTATCTTCACATGTCTTCAAATCTCTCTAACTCATTGTAATTTTTGCAGGTCAAAAAGCCTTGTGATTTAATTTTTCCAAGAGTCATGTATTATGTTGAAATGCATATTGAATCTTGAACTTTGAACTTTGCAGTTCAAAGTTCAAAGTTGAATTTCTCATTTTTCATTCGAAATCTTTGTAATCTTTTCCTTTGGTCAGCCTTGTTTTTTCTTAGCCCACGCGTTGGTGTGTAAATGCAATATTGAATCTTGAATCTTGAACCTATCGGTTTTTGTTCAAAGGTCACTTTTTCATACACTTGTCGTTTAGCATACTTAACCTGCGTCTTTTCCTTTTGGTGTCAAGTGTTTCGAGTGATCTTGAACTTTGAACTTTGCACTTGTTGTGTTCATAAGTCAATATCTCCCCATGAATCTCATGTTAGTCTGTCTTATCTATTATCTTATTAATAAATGACTAAGGCATATGGAATTTTGAACTTTGAACTTTGCATTTCACGGTTCAAAGTTCAAAATCTGAAATGAGATATTGATCGAATGCTCGTGACACATGCTAGACCTCACTTTCCTTTAAGAGATCAGTCTAAAAAGATGTAAAATAAATGCCAACTCAGCAGAAGTACATCTTGCCTAAAAAGGAAATAAATGCGATGGGACGTGGCTAGACAATGACGGTGAGAATCATTAATTAGAAACATACAATCATGATTACCAAAGAAGGCAAATTAAATGTATGTACTATATCTTCTCTAATTGCCTTTACTATTTTCACATAATCATCAGAAGCATATACAGAGCTGAAGCACATTGAAGGTCTCTCTCTGGGAAGTGAAAAATATTCAACTCTGGTGAGTTTCAAGTAATTTTCCTCATTCTCCTTTCTAGTTTTAGAACTATATGTTGTAAAGAAAGGAATTTTTGGTCTTTGTTTTCATCTCTTTATCTTGAAATCATTTATTTAAGGGTTACTATGGGTAGTCCTAGTGAGTCGGCTTCTCAAGCTAGAATTGTAAAGGAGAGAAAGTTTTCTCCTATAAGTAGTTGCTTACCAAAGATGAGAGATACAATCCTTGTAAATGAAGACATAGCAGAGATTGTCCAAAGATTAAAGACTACAAAATAAGGAACCCTATCAGCCAAGATTGTGGAAAGTGGATTGTTGGAAGCTGCTGGTTTCCTTGAGGTGAATCTGTGCCCTGAATTAGTTATGGAATGCATAAAAAGGTACAACAGGATCGATAAATGCATTTTCCTTCCTTCTACAGAAGTATCGGTGTCTATCAATAGGAAAGTAGTTATGGTTGCTCTGAGAATCCCTGATGCAGAAACATATGTTGACTATGACTTTGAGAAGGCTAAGAAGGATTTTCATCATAATTTCAAAGATTACAACAACAATATAGCCAGAGACTGGTTGCTAAAAGTTGAGAGAGGAGGTTCTAGGTTACCTAAACCTCTTAAGAAGGATCATTTGAAAAGAGAGGTGTGTCACATTGTAGTCATGTTAAACGGATTGAAAGGTAAACCTAATGACATTATGTGGGAAGACTGGATGTATCTTCTTGTCCAGACCATTTTAACTGAAGGAAAATATGTTGGCTGGGCTGAGATAATAGCACCTAGACTTAATGAGGAATTATCCCAGTTTACAGAAGTGTCTAGTTTTTATATGTCTTCGTACATGTTTTATGTTTTAGACATAAGAAGGAATTGGGAAGGCTTGCCTCATGAACCATGGAGAGATGACATGAAAATCTATGAATATCATTCTTATTTGCAGAAGAAGTGAAACCTTGGGAATTTCTGAAGAATCCAAGATGCATTCCTGGCCAAGCTAGTTTTTGAGCTAAGAGGGAGAGTAAATTGTAGAATGTCTGAGGAAGCCATGGAGTTGGTTAAAATTTATGGTAATTTCTTTATCCAATTTCCCACTTTCAGTTACTTGAGAGTCGGGGGTTTCAGTGGTGAACCTGTGAAGCTTCCAAGATATTGCTTGGATAAATATGTTCTGTTGGAGATATGCAGACAAATACTCAAGGTAGGGTTGAAGTTCAAACCCAAGAGAGGAGTAGGTTCCTTCTTCCCAATTGATATAGGGCACTATCACTTCAGGTTAACACATGCTATGTCTTCCCCTAATTCTGAACTAAAGGCTATCAATCTCCCTTCCTATCAAAGTCAAAGTTATTTTGATAGCAAGAGATTCATGACCAGTCATTTCAAAGTGGATGCCACTTTTCTACATCAACCAGATTTAGAATATTTCTGGGCAGACTATATGGATGAGTTCAAGGTTATGAAGAGATTGCATTCCAGGTTTACTTTGAACCAAATTATCACTATGCAGCTCCCTTTTAAAATCACAGGACTTGTTACAGATGATGAAGAAAATGTGACAGAGCCTAAATTTGTAGAATAGAACAATAAAGTCATAGCCAAAAAAGTAGATTGGGGGAGAGAAGAAGTGGATTATTTGAGTGTTTTCTCTCATGATGTGTTCAAAATAATAGACAAGTGGCTAAAAGAGATGAACAGAAGAAGAAGCAAGAAACCTCTAATTCAATAACCAGGAAGAGCTCAAGAATTTCAAAAATTGCAACTTCCTCTGCCCTTACTAATGAAATTGAGAAATTACTTCTTGCAGGTGAATCTGAAACTGGAATAAGAGATCATCCTAAAGATGAAAAGCCAATTCCTACACAATTTGAAAGAACCATGAGGAATAGGAGAAAAAGGAAGGAAAATACAGATACGGTTCACTGCATTATAATTGACCTAGAAGCAAAAGGAAGTGAAACACAGCCAAGAAAGAAACTCAGAATGGACAAGAGCTCAGCTACTCCTTCAAAAACTCAATCAGCAAGAGAGGGTCAAAATAACCTGTTGATATGAAATACCCCCACAAATGATTCTACGCCAAAGAGTTCAAACTGGCTATATTTGTCTATCAACAAGAAAAGGAACATTGTTCCTATCTCTACTCCTATAAGAGATCTGGTCAGCAAGTACCTTGGGAAAACTTTGTGAGTTAAGAAACCAAAGGTGGAAGCAATGGCTGATGTAGATGCCAAGACTGGTCATTGGATGGTAGAAATCTTCAAGCCGAATTTTGATAAAACTAGCGATGAAGTTACAAAGAAGGATTTTATAGTGGAAAAGATAGATCTGGGAATGTACACTAGGGCCACTGACTTGAAGATTTTGAACTCGGCGAACAAAAAGATCAATTACTGTGTGCAGAAGGATGTCAAAGATAAAATAAGATTGAAGCATGCTCTTTGTGAAATGGCCAAATACATCAAATAGCTTCAGGATCCCTCACCTCAACCACTATCAATGGTCTCATTTGATCTGGATGTCAAATCTCCAAAGAATCAGAAATTCTTAGATCAAGTGCACAAGGACAGGTTTATTTCAAAGGCTTTCTTCACTTGGATGGATAAGGTAACCAAAGAAATTATTAAATTTGCTGGTGATTTTGATAGCTTGATAGATAAATCTAAGAAATTATTTAAGGTAATTGAGAGAGCAGTGGATCTGTGGAAAAAGGAGAAAGAACAACTAGAAATTGAAGTACATAACATGGAATTCATTTATACTTATGGTATAAACAAGTTCCTCTCTGAAAAGGTAGTTTCAGGGATAGATGAGAATTCTCTATTTATTGTTAAGATGAATCTGGAATGGGAAGGCTCACTATATGAACAAGCCATCGAGGAATCATCCCAGATTATTGAAAATCATATTAGTTCAAAAGAGATTATGCATGCACAAAATGAAGATACAGGAAAAATCATTAGAATGAAAAATGAGGCTAGTAGTGAAAAGGCTAAAATACTGACTTGTTTCAATCAAAAAGTGGAAAAACTGAGAGCTGCTAAAGAAATCAAAATGGATAACCATTCAATTTTAGCTCATGTGGAGTCAGTAGTGTTCTATTTTTATGAGCAAATGAAGATCTTTGAAGACAAATCATAGCAGATGTAGAATTTCAAATATGTTTGGTCGCAGCGGTTCGAAGCAGTTGCCAAACCAAATCAAGAACTGAGGAAGAGCTTCTCTGTAGTATTTGAGGAGTGGAAAGTGACAAAGAATGCCACCAAAGAATCTAATGGAGCTAGAATTGGTCTATTGGCCAATTAGTTTGCTAAAGTATTTTTTCTATTTTAAGTTCATTTCCACAAGTTGCTACTATCTTTAAGACAATTGGTTTTGAAAACTGAATCAAGCCCTGTGGGGCTATATATGTTATTTTTGATGACCAAGTGAGGGTCGGTTCTCTGGAAAGAAAACTTTACAAGATTTTCTATTTTGTTTAAGTTATTTTAGTGTTGGTTAAACTATGGATTCTGAATTTATTAATATATTATCAGTAGGTTTTATAAGAAGATCTTGGTATTTTCAGTGATCACTTGGTCTATTGAAATGTATATTTTTTAGTTTCAGTTGGAATTAAATGAGTATGTTAACATAGTTTGCAAGTATATTTCAGAATTTGTTCAGTAATATTTTTGAAGATTTGATACCTCTCTGAATCAGCCATTCTTAGTTTATTTATCTGTTTAAGATTCTAGTCAGTTAGCTCAGATATCTTGAAGATCTTAAATTCTCCAAACAGTTAGCCATTTATCAATGATGAATGTGATTTTCAGCCTTTCATACTTTCTGGTCAAAAGTGTATCTTGAAAATAAATTATTTCTTAATAAAGGGTTTTCATAGATTAATCATTTTATAAGGAGGCTATTCCTTTAAAACAAATAGTGCAGTTGTGAGAAGCTCACTCAACTGTTAGTGCATTTTTCCTTCTGTGTTCAGGGTATAAGAGTTTCTAATTGTTATTTTTCAAAGGGAAAAAGTTGTTCACTAACAGATTTTTGGCGACTCTACTGGGGACATCAGTATGCAATTTTGTCTCCATATAAGATTGAATCATGGTATTACCTATTGATGTAATATGCGGTCAAGAATAAATTCCTCCTGTCCTCCAACCTGACTTGCACTTTTTAGATACTCAAGAGGATATTATTTCTGATTTACACACTTTGTCCTGGAACCTAAGAGTAAGTGATCAGCAATACCAACAAGTTCAACTTGTTATTGAAGAGGAAGAAGAGATTGGGGAGTGGTTGAGAGGACTTCTCATTGCTCAAGAAGCTACAGTGGTGGATAGAGCATCTCAAGGCCCACAAGACCTTAAACTTGGATTCTCACCCTTATACCAAGTCCCAAATGAGAGAGGGTATCTTTGATAGGTTTTATCAAGAATTGCAAAATTTTCATTTTCCTATTACCTTTACCCCTAAGAATAAAGTGAAGAGTAGACCTTCTTCTCCCCCTAAAGTTTCCCCTGAAGCATCTTCAAGTCATCTTAATTGGAAAGCCCTAACATTATCTGGAACACAAGCCCCACCTATTGTAACCATCTTCCCGAAGTCAATCATGGCTCAACCATGGGGAGCAGATGTGGTCCTCTAAATGTGGGAGGAAATCATCCCCTACCAAAAGGGGCTAAAGATGTATTACCTAAATTCTATGGTAATGGAAAAGTTTCTGTAGAGATGTGGTGATTAGATTATTTGTACAAACTCTTGCCAAGTCAGCTGCTGACTGGTTCTACCATTTTCCAAATGGTCACATTACTGATTGGATTTCTATGAAGATAGATTTTGAATCATGCTTCAAGTTTGTTGAGGATGAATACACTCTCTTACTTCAACTATCCCAATTAAAAAAAAAATGCATGAACCTATGAGGGAGTTTGTAGCAAAATTCAATAAGATCCTATACCAGATTCCCAATGCCAAAAGACCAAATGGTGAAAATCAAAAAGGTTTCTTTGTTAATGCTAATTGCTATGCCTCCAGACATAATTTATTAGTTAAGGTGGGATAGACTTACTGATTTAGATGCTACACAGAATCTTGCAGTAGAACTTTAGGATGATTTAATAACAGCCGGAAAGTGGAGAAGGGGAGTGCAAACATCAGCCAATCAAGCATCTACTTTTGGTTCTACTGACCCTGTAGTGCAGAGATTAGTTAATGACATGATTGCCTTAAAAAGGATGTTAAAAAAATATACTTCCTCCCCATATCAAGATATACCCCATAGTTATCTAACTCAAGGGATTGGAAATTATGGGAAATCATCCAATGCCTTGTCGATTCAGCAAAGACTGTAAATTGAGCCTTCCCCTGCAAAGAGTAATATGTGTATCTTTCATTTAACAGATGAACATGATGGAGACACATGTCCTAAGATGGTGTGATATAGACTGCTAGAGGCTAATAAAGAGACTATCAAAGAGATCCCTGCTAATGAAGAAAACTCCAAAGGACTTGGCGACTCTGTAAGTTACTACCTAGAATATGAGTCTGATTCAGATCGTGGTGGTAACATTTTGATTACTCTGGAGGAACCTTATTGCTTTGTGCTTACTAGGGGTCAGTAAGGTAGCAAAGGTACCAATCGTGTCTCTCACCCATTTCAAAATAAAAAGGAGAAAGAGCATATGAATCCAAGTAGCAGCTCAAAGGAAGACAAAAAAGTAGGACCAGAGGTAAAGATTCTAAAGAAATCAGATCTTGATTCTTCTTTTAATTTTGTTGATTTTTGTAAATCTTCCAAGATTCAGATTTCTCCTGTTGAATATTTGAAGTTAAACCCCAGTGAGTTGGATAAATTAGTGGATTTTGTAAGAGGATCCTCTCCCGAGGTTGTAACTAATCAAACAAACACTGTATCTGCTCAAGGAATTCCTGTAAATTCTGAATCAATTTCCCCTGAAAATGTCCAATCTATCCTTAGCCAAGAATCCTCAGAACCTACTCAAATTTTAGGAAAACCAGAACCTTTCTATGTATCTTTTTTCATACATCGTCATCAACTCAATAATTGCATCATAGACTCAGGAGCGTCAGACAATATAATGCCCTCATCCGTAGCAAAAGCCCTAGACTTACCCTTAACAATGACTTTTGGAAAATACTACTCGATGGATTCTAAACAAGTCCCATTGCTTGGCCAAATCAAAGATGCTCAGGTTTCCTTAGCCGCCTTCCCCAATAAAAGGCTAAAGTTGACCATTCTAGTTGCTGACATACCTGCTAGCTATGGTATGCTCTTAAGTCAAACCTTCTGTCGGGATTTAGGAGGTGAAATAAAATTAGACTGGTCATAAGCAATAATTCCTATTGGAAATCAAAAAGTGATCTTACAACCTGAGACCAAGTCAAAATATACTATTTTCCCATCTGAAGATCCCAGAGCCCAGATATTATATCAAGAAATGGATTTTGCTAACTATGTAATTTTGCCTAAAGGAGATGTTACAGAGATATAACCTCTTAAAAATGAAGGAATCTAGACTTTGGAGTTTGACAGAAGCTATTCTTCCATGGGCTCTGGTGTAAGGGTGGTGCTGATATCACCTTTTAAAGAAAAGTTGTCATTTGCTTTTAAATTGTAATTTGAAAATACCAATAACACGATTGAATACGAAGCATTGTTACTCGGTATTCAGGAGGCAAAAAAGAAGGGTATCAGAATTTTGAAGGCTAGGGGAGATGCTGAGATGATTGTGAAATAAGTGAGGGGAATATATGTGGTTAGGAATGAGATAATGAAGCATTACAAAAATAGGGTTTGGGATGAGATCGAAGGTTTCAACACATTTTCAATAGAAGCGATGCCTAGAGAATTGAATTCAAGGGCATACGTCCCAACTGGCTCTGCAGCCTTGTTAATTCCCCATCCTAACTTTGACAATATCCATTACACTATTGAACTGGTCCATCACCCTAGCATGCCTGACAATACCAATTCTTGGCAAGTCTTCAATGATGATGCTCATGTATTGACATTTTTACAGGGTACTGAAAAATTCTATTCAATATTTTTTGAAGGTTCAGAGTTCAAGTGTCAAGAGTTCTGCACATACGAGGGAATTTATGAAAAGGAAGGTATTGTGCGGTTAAAAGGAAATCATATTCCAAAAGGTCTCGTAACAATGGAGAGCCTATTTGACCACAGTGACTATTTTATTGGACAAACTAAAGGAAATAATAGCAAGCAATCATGTGACTTTGAGAAAATAAATATAAGTGATAATGAGAATCCCAGGTATGTAAATCTAGGCACATGTTGTGATCGTGAAGAGAAAGTGGTGTTAATTAAATTACTAAAGGATTTTAAAGATGTGTTTGCATGGTCATATGAGGACCTGAAAGATTTCAGAAATGGGCAGTTTCAGCATCACATCCCGCTAAAGTCTGGCACCAAGCCCTTCAGACAGAAGATGAGAAACTATAACCCCAGAGTGTCTGATGCCATCTTTAGAGAAGTTGATAAAATGCTGAGTGCCAGAATAATATACCCAATTCATCATTCAACTTGGGTAGCAAATATAGTGCCCATTCGTAAGAAGAATGGAGAAATTTGGATCTGTGTGGATTTTAGAAATTTAAATCAGGCTAGTTTGAAAGATAACTTTGCGCTTCCCAATATGGATCATATTTTGCAAATGGTCGCAGGCTTTGAAATGATGTCTATGCTAGACGGTTTTTTGGGATATAATCAGATCAGTATGAACCCTAATGATCAACATAAGACAACTTTTACCATACCATGGGGCACATTCACATATAATCGAATGCCATTTAGCTTGATTAATGTAGGGGCCACTTTTTAGCGGGCCATTAACTCTTCTTTCAGTCATTTGATGAATAAGATTATTGTGGTATACCTGGATGATATGACCATTTTCTCTCATAGAAGAAAGAAACATTGAAAGGACTTAAAACTCATTCTACATGAAGGTAGAAGTCAGGGGATATCATTAAACCCTAAGAAATCTATTTTCTGTGTAACTGAAGGTAAGCTATTGGTTCATATAGTATCAAAAGAGGGAATCAAGATCAATCTCAAAAGAGTACAGGAAATACAACAGCTATGTTTACCTTCAAACAAGAATGGGATAAGGTCCTTCTTTGGGTAGATAAATTTTTTGAGAAGATTTGTACCCAAATTTTCAAAAACAACACGACCTATGGTAAGATTTCTAAGTGAAAACCAAAGTTTCAAATGGGCTAATGAAGCTAAAATATATTTTGATGAAGTCAAGAAGGCAATTGCCCAAGCTCTAGTCTTGGCTCATCCAGATTTTCAGAAGGACTTTGTGATACACTGCTACACCTCAGAAAATACTATGTCAAGTGTCCTACTGTAGAAAAGTGAAGCGGGAGAGGAAGTTCCTATCTCCTTTATGAGTGTGCCATTGAAGAAACATGAGCTAAGGTACTCCTCCATAGAGAAGCAAGCTTTTGCAATAGTAAAGGTTGTTAAATAGTTTTGATATTACATTCTGCATTCTCATTCTACAGTATATGTTCCAAATTTAGTTGTTAAGAGTATCTTAACTCAGCAGGAAGTCTCCATGAATAATAGAGAAACATGGGTGGAAAAAGTGCAAGAGTTTGATTTAGAAATAAAACCTACTAAATCGGTAAGGGGTCAAGGTCTCTGCAAGCTGATCACAGAAAATGATGAAGGTCTAGGAGATAATATTCCTTTATCCTTTTTCACAGGTTTAAAGGATGCCTGGTTTTCTAATGTGGCCTTTTATTTAACATATGGAGAATGTCTAAATCACCTCACTGCAAAAGAGAAAAGGAAATTGAAGTTAAAAGTAGATAAATATGTTATCTTTGATGATATATTGTACAAATGAGGCTTACATTGGATGTTCCTCTGGCGTGTCGATGAAGATTAGCAGAAGAAACTCCTTCTTCAATATTTTTACAATGAAGCTTGTGGCAGACACTTCTCATCATCAGTAAAGGCTTTCAAAATACTAAGGAATTGTTACTATTGGCCCAGGATGTTCAAGGATGCTTACAAGTGGGTAGCACAATGTGAGAAATGTAAGTTATTTTCTGGGAAACCTCATTTGGCTGCTTTACCATTAAAGCCTGTAGTTATTGAAGAACCTTTCAAGCAATGGGGTATAGACTTCATAGGGCCTATAAATCCTCCTTTGAGCATGGGTCACACTCATATTCTGACTGCAACAGACTACTTTACCAAATGGGCAAAAGCCATTCCCGTGAGAAAGACCACTTTAGAAATAGTTTTTTCCTTCTTGAAAGAGAATATTTTGGTGAGATTTGGAGTCCCGGCAAAGATAGTGGCTGACAATGCGCAAAAATTCTCCTTTTTTGAAATGAAATTATTCTATTATGATAATGGGATTCAATTTTCACACTCATCTGACTACTTTCCTCAGGGTAACGGTCAGGCCGAATCAACTAACAAGAATTTGATTTCTATAATGAAAAAGTTAGTTGGTGACAACGCCAAAGATTGGCACAAGAGGTTGCACGAAGCACTATGGGCCGATCACACTTCACCCAAATGAGCCATAGGGATATAACCTTTTGAGATGGTATATGGCATAGAGGCTCAGATTTCTCTCCCATTGGAATTAGTTGCTGCTAAGTTACAGAAAGTTATTGAGGACCAACATTTTCAGAATGCCCTGGAGAAGAGAATTATGTATTTATGCAAAATTGAAGAGAAAAAAAATATTGTGGATCACACCAGTCACCAAGCTAGGGTGAATAAAATATTGGATTAAAGAGCTTGACCTAGGAAGTTCATTAAGGGAGATAAAGTTTTATTGTGGGACAAAAGGTGGGAACCTAAAGTAGCACACAACAAATTTGAATAATCGTCGAAGGGTCCCTTCAAGATAAGCCAAGAGCTTGGCTCCAACTCTTTCAAATTGAGATATGTTGATGGAATAGAAATTCCTTTTTCCTTTAACAGGCAAGATCTCAAGCTCTATGAGCTATAAGTAGCTAGTCTTTTGTGTACATAAGTTTTTGTTGTGCTTTAGGTTAGGTTTGCTTGTTTGTTAGCTTAGTTTTGTGAAGAACCAAAGACTTTTGGAGTTCATTGTTTTGTCCCTCATAGTCCTATCTCCAGTCGGAGCCACTTGTTGCAGGTCAAAAATCCTTGTGATTTAATTTTTCCAAGAGCCATGTATTATGTTGAAATGCATATTGAGTCTTGAACTTTGAACTTCGCAATTCAAAGCTCAAAGTTCAATTTCCCATTTTTAATTTGACATCTTCGTAAGCTTTTCCTTTGGTTAGACTTTTTTTTTCTTAGCTCGCATGTTTCTATGTAAATGCAATATTGAATCTTGAATCTTGAACCTATCGATTTTTGTTCAAAGTTCACTTTTTCATTTTACACTTGTCATTTAGCATGCTTAACCCGCGTCTTTTCCTTTTGGTGTCAAGTGTTTCGAGTGATCTTGAACTTTGAACTTTGCGCTTGTTGTGTTCATAATTCAATATCTCCCCATGCATCTCGCATTAGTCTATCTTATCTATTATCTTATTAATAAATGACTAAGGCATATGGAATTTTGAACTTTAAACTTTGTGTTTCACGGTTCAAGGTTCAAAATCTAAAATGCAATATTGATCGAATACTCGTGACACATGCCGGATCTCACTTTCCTTTAAGAGATCGGTCTGAAAAGATAGAAAATAAATGCCAACTCAGCAGAAGTACATCTTTCCCAAAAAGGAAATAAATGCGATGGGACATGGCCAGCCAATGGCGGCGAGAATCATTAATTAGCAACATACAATCATGATTACCAAAGAAGGAAAATTAAATGTATGTATTATATCTTCTCTAATTGTCTTTACTATTTTCACATAATTGTTGGAAGCACATATAGAGAGTTGAAGCACATTGAAGGTCTCTCTCTGGGAAGCAAAAAATGTTCAACTCTGGTGAGTTTCAAGTAATTTTCCTCATTCTCCTTTCTGGTTTTAGAACTATATGTTGTAAAGAAAGGAAGTTTCGGTCTTTGTTCTCATCTCTTTATCTTGAAATCATTTATATAAGGGTTAGTATGGGTATTCCTAGTGAGTCAGCTTCTCAAGCTAGATTTGTAAAGGAGAACAAGTTTTCTCCTATAAGTAGTTTCTTACCAGAGATGAGAGATACAATCCTTGTAAATGAAGACATCGCAGAGATTGTCCAAAGATTAAAGACTACAAAAGAAGGAACACTATCGGCCAAGATTGTGGAAAGTGGATTGTTGGAAGCTACTGGTTTCCCTAAGGTGACTCCATGCTCTAAATTAGTTATGGAATGTAGAAATAGGTACAACAGGATCGATAAATGCATTTGCCTTCCTTCTAGAGAAGTATTGGTGTCTATCAACATGCAAGTAGTTATGGATGCTCTGAGAATCCCTAACCTAGAAAAATATGTCGACTGTGACTTTGACAAGGCTAAGAAGGAATTTCATCATAATTTCAAATATTACAGCAACAATATAGCCAGAGACTAGTTGCTAAAAGCTGAGAGAGGAGGTTCTAGGTTACCTAAACCTCTTAAAAAGGATCATTTGATAAGAGAGGTGCATGACATTGTAGTCATGTTAAACAGATTGAAAGGTAAACCTAATGAAATTATGTGGGAAGGCTAGATGTATATTCTTGTCCATACTATTTTAACTAAAGGAAACTATGTTGACTGGGCTGCGATAATAGCAGCTAGACTTGATGAGGAATTATCCCAGTCTACAGAAGCATCTAGTTTCTATATGTCTTCGTACATATTTTATGTTTTAGCCATAAGTAGGAATTGGGAAGGCTTGCCTCATGAACCATGGAGAGATGACATGAAAATCTATGAATATCATTCTTATTTCAAGAAGAAGAGAAACCTTGGGAATTTCTGAAGAATCCAAGATGCAATCCTAGCCAAGCTAGTTTTTGAGCTGAGAGGAAGAGTAAATTGTAGAATGTCTGAGGAAGCCATGGAGTTGGTTAAAATTTATGGTAGTTTCTTTATCCAATTTCCCACTTTCAGTTACTTGAGATTCGGGGGTTTCAGTGGCGAACCTGTGAAGCTTATAAGATATTGCTTGGATAAATATGTTTTGTTGGAGATATGCAGACAAATACTCCAGGTAGGTTTGTGTTTGATGTCGAATGTGACCTCTAAATCCAACAAGAAACCCAACATAGTCCTTATTCAATCAATGGATTTGCAGAGACAAACATGAATTGTTTGTTCTACAAAGTGATTGAGACGACCTGTTGCCTCCTAATTAGGAGTGATTGCTGTAGT
>MU227425.1:221378-231612 GCA_018584345.1 Thuja plicata
ACAATGTTCAATTCCAAAATGAAATTATAATAATTATGCAAAAGATAAGCTAAAAGCATGAAATTGAAACTAAAATTGACTATAGTTATGATGCTCAAAAACCAAGGATCTTTCAATGAAGAAAAGAAGCCTCTTTTATAGAAAACCAAAGGGAGAGAACGAAGAGCTTCTTGAAAAGAAACGGTTGTCTCTTCATTCTCCATTTGAGACAAATATGTAAGGTTTATTAAAATTAAAGAATGAATTATGGACACATAAATGTCTCTTCGTATGGAATTATGGAAATCCCTTTTGATGATAATTCATTCTTTTAATAATAATAACTCTTCAATTCCTTTTATGTATATTAGCCAAAGAGGGTGTATTTGATTTAAATAAAAGTACTTTAGGACTTTAGGATTAAATCAGTTAATCATAGGGGTTTTAGCTAATAATCATTTTAGATGTAGGAATTAAATTGTAATGTCAGATTTATGCAAATTTGGGTTTTCTGCATTTGAAACTCAGTCGATTAAAGTCAATTAGGAGAAGAATTTGCCTAGAACAATAGGACTTCGAAGATAAGAAAATGCACCAAAATTGATTAGGTTGTTAGGTGCCAATTTTGGGGTGTTACAGTTTGAAGTTCAAACCCAAGAGAGGAGTAGGTTCCTTCTTCCCAATTGATGCAGGGTACTATCGCTTCAAGTTAACACATGCTATGTCTTCCCCTGATGCTGAACTAAAGGCTATCAATCTCCCTTCCTATCAAAGTCAAAGTTATTTTGATAGCAAGAGATTCGTGGCCTATCATTTCAAAGTGGATGCCACTTTTTTACATCAGCCAGATTTAGAATATTTCTGGGAAGACTGTATGGATGAGTTTGAGGTTATGAAGAGATTGCATTCCAGGTTAACTTTAAACCAAATTATCACTATGCGGCTCCCTTTTAAAATCAACGGACTTGTTACAGATGATGAATTAAATGTGACAATCCCTAAATTTGTAGAACAGAACAATGAAGTAATAGCCAAAAAAGTAGATTGGGGGAGAGGAGTGGATGATTTGAGTGTTGTCTCTCATGATGTGTTTAAAATAATAGACAACTGGCTAAAAGATATGAACAAGAAGAAGAAGAAAGAAACCTCTAATTCAATAACCAGGAAGAGCTCGACAATTTCAAAACTCGCAACTTCTTCTGCCCTTACTAATGAAATTGAGAAATTGCTTCCTGTAGGTGATTCTGAAACTGGAATAAGAGATCATCCTGAAGAGGAAAATCCAATTCCTACATAATTTGAAAGAGCCACGAGGACTAGGAGAAAAAGGAAGGAAAATACAGATACGGTTTGCTTCATTATAATTGACCTAGAAGCAAAAGGAAGTGAAACGCAACCCAGAAAGAAACTCAGACCGAACAAGAGCTTAGCTACTCCTTCAAAAACTCAATCAGTAGTAGAGGGTCAACCGGACCTATAGATATTAAATACCCCCACAAATGATTCTACACCCTGGCTAGATTTGTCTGTCAACAAGAAAAGGAACATTGTTCCTATCTCTACTCCTATGGGAGATATGGTTAGCAAGTACCTTGGGAAAACTCCATGAGTTAAGAAACCAAAGGTGGAAGCAATGGTTGATATAGATGCCAAGACTGGTCATTGGATGGTAGAAATCTTCAAGTTGAATTCTGATAAAACCAGTGATGAAGTTATAAAGAAGGATTTTCTAGTGGAAAAGATAGATCTAGGAATGTCCACCAGGGCCACTGAATTTGAATATTCTGAACTCGGTGAACAAAAATATCAATCACCGTGTGCAGAAGGATGTCAAAGATAAAATAAGATTGAAGCATGCTCTTTGCGAAATGGCCAAATACATCAAACAACTTTAGGATCTTGCACCTCAACCACTGTTAATGGTCCCATTTGATCTGGATGTCAAATATCCAAAGAATTAGAAATTATTGGATCAAGTGCATAAGGATAGGTATATTTCAAAGGCTTTCTTCAGTTGGATGGATAATGTAACCAAAGAAATTATTAAATTTGCTGGTGATTTTGATAGCTTGATAGATAAATCTGAGCAGTTATTTAAGGTAATTGAGAGAGCAATGGATCTATGGAAAAAGAAGAAAGAACAACTAGAAATTGAAGTACATAACAAAGAATTCATTTATACTTATGGTATAAACAAGTTCCTCTCTAAAAAGGTAGTTTTAGGGATAGACGAGAATTATCTGTTTATTGTTAAGATGAATCTAGAATGGGAAGGCTCTCTATATGAACAAGCCATCGAGGAATTATCCCGGATTATTGAAAATCATATTAGTTTAAAAGAGATTATGCATGCACAAAATGAATATACAGGAAAAATCATTAGAATGAAAAATGAGGCCAGTAGTGAAATGGCTAAAATACTGACTTGTTTCAATCAAAAAGTGGAAAAACTGAGAGCTGCTAAAGAAATCAGAATGGATGACCATTCAATTTTAGCTCATGTGGAGTTAGCACTGGTCTATGGTTATGAGCAAATGAAGATCTTTGAAGATAAATTGCAACAGATGGAGAATTTCAAAGATGTTTGGTCGCATCGGTTTGAAGCAGTTTCCAAACTAAATCAAGAACTGAGGAAGAGCTTCTCTACATCATTTGAGGAGTGGAAAGCGGAAAAGAATGCCACCAAAGCATCTGATGGAGCTAGAATTGGTCTTTCGGCCAATTAGTTTGCTAAAGTATTTTTTCTATTTTAAGTTCATTTTCACAAGTTGATGCTATCTTTAAGATAATTGGTTTTGAAAACTGAATCAAGCCCTGCATGGCTATATATGTTATTTTTGATGACCAAGTGAGGGTCAGTTCTCTAGAAAGAAAACTTTACAAGATTTTCTATTTTGTTTAAATTATTTTAGTGTTGGTTAAACTGTGGATTTTGAATATATTAATATATTATCAGTTGGTTTTATAAGCAGATCTTGGTATTTTTAGTGATTAGTTGGTCTATTGAAATGTATATTTTTTAGTTTTAGTTGGAATTAAATGAGTATGTTACCATAGTTTGCAAGTATATTTCAGAATGTGTTCAGTAATATTTTTGAAGATTTGATACCTCTCTAAATCATCCATTCTTATTTTATTTATCTATTTAAGATTCTAGTCAGTCATCCCAGATATCTTAAAATCTTAAAATCTCCATACAGTTATCCATTTATCAATGATGAATGTGATTTTTAGCCTTTCATACTTTCTGGTCAAAAGTGTATCTTGAAAATAAATTATTTCTTAATAAAGGGTTTTCACAGATTAATCATTTTATAAGGTAGTTGTTCCTTTAAAATAGAGAGTGCAGTTGTGAGAAGCTCACTCAAATGTTAGTGCATTTTTCCTTCTGTGTTCAGGGTATAAGATTTTCTAATTGTTATTTTTCAAAGGGAAAAATTTGTTCACTAACACTAATCATCACCAAAACTAACTTGATCTTAGGTGGAGGTCACACATAATCCATAGTATCTTCCTCTAAGATCTCCAGTCATAACTCATCATAATCGATCTTTGATACCCAAAATAATGTTGTCATACTCTGTATTTATGCTTCTATACTTAGTCATTTTGAAGACTCTATCTCCAAAATAGTACTTTGATCCAATAGATCAATATACCAAATATGTTTCCATAAATGAAAACTCATAAGTGTCTAATATCATACAAAAATCATCACTTGCCAACAATCTCTCCCTTTGGCATTGATGGCAACACTTCGCGAAAAAATGACTAAGTGTCCCAACTCATTGTTCTTCTTTTTCTTTCCTATATATTTTTGTTTTCTCATTATCATTTTCTTCTAACTCATTTTTCTTCTCTTCTCCCCCTTTGAAAACAATGACAAAGGTGCATCCAAAATTTACAAAATTGTAGGATTTCAGTGTTTTCTCGCCAGCTTAAGTACATCCTAGAAGGTGTCTTCCATGATCTTCACTTCAGTGCTCCATGAATCAATCAACAACTAACTAACATTAATTAGTCCATTTAGTGCATAGGATGATGTGTCTACTGCTTTTAACTTTGTGGGCATAGAATTTTTTAATGATTCTGTAGTCTTCTCCATATCAGATAAATGAACTTCAAGAATTGATAGTTTAGGAGTGATTAGACTCTTCAACATACCAAATCTTGTCATGACTCTCCCTTTCTCAATATCCAATACATTCATCTTGTCATAAATATTTTGTGTTTCCCTATCCATCTCTAATATAGATTGTGAGGAGGTCTCAAAACTTTCCATCATTCTATTCAGTGTAGCCCTTTCCCCTTTCCTTTGCTAAAATATCTTCAATGTTCTTAATATGTCTGATAGGATTTATACAATGGTTGTATAGTATTCTTCCATGTGTGACACAACTTATGTCCTTAGATGTAGCTACTCTTAGAATGCCCAAGTCCCATGAGATAGACTAGAAAAATTCCCTCAACTTCTTCAATAGATAACTCTTCTTGGCCTTCTCTTCAATGATCTTCACTAAAGATTCATAGTGGCTATCAAAATCATCTAGTGTCAACTTTAGATTCTCTACTTCATCCTTTCCTTGAAATACAATAGGTACTGGGAGGAGTTTTTTCACAGTATTGACTGTCCTAGTGAGTACCTTAGACTTTTTATTTCCTTTCTTCTTAGATCTTTCCTTTGCTTTAGAGAATGCGATGAAAGATAGTCTCATCAACTCATCCTCATCCATACTATCAACATCAGTACTTAAAGTTATGTCCCTACTTGCCAACAATAGAGTAGTAGATGTGTCAGATTCATATTTTACCTCAACTCTTGCCTCTTCATCTTTTGCTTCATCTGTCTCACTTCTATGTTCAGACTCAATTTTATACTCTTCCTCTTTTTGTTATTCCTCTTTCTATTCTTCCTTTTCATCTACAATTGTGTTGTCAATATTTCCTGCAAATGGGTCCTTCTCATCAATTGAAGTGTCAAGGGTCACAGGCACACCAGAAACATAGAAATATGGTTGTGTGATATCTTTACTCTTATCAACATTCACCTTAGCTATCTTAGAACATTCACCAATTCCTATAGGTGTAGGCATAGTAGTTTTAGGAACTGGAGTCTTCTCAGGAATATTTCTCATTAGTATCTGATCTAACGCCTTTTGAGTCTCGTCTAAGACTTCTTAATACTTTCTTCCCATAATTTTCACCAATCTTTCCTTAGTTCTCAATAAGGGTTTCAGTTCACCAAATCTTCTTTCTCTTTCTTGTATAGAAACTATTGGTAACATATTTTCAATAGCTTGATTTCTAATAGCCTCATCTTTAATGTGTGCAAGTTGTTTCCTTATTTCTAGTCTAACATATAGTTCCTCGGGTATACTTCCCTTTAATTCTAGTAGATTCTTCTTGAAAACAAGTAAATGATTTACCATAATGTCTTCAATCTTAAGCTTATCAGATTCCTCATACCTATCATAGTACTTGTTCACTGAAACAAGCTTCCCTTGCTCAATAGCTCTCTTCTCAATCATCTTCAAGTCTGGCTTCCACACTTTTCTGTCATTAGTGGTCTATTTTTTGGCTTTCTTCTCTTCTCCTCTAGTCCTTTTTTCCTTAGGGGGTGAATCCAGTTTATCGAATCTACTGTTTACTCGAGGAACAATCTTTACTACCTCTTCTTGTGATGTCTTATGTGGTGATTAAGGGTTGATTACATCAATAAATGTAGAAAGTGTACTCATTACCAACACAACTTTAGGAGGTGGAAGGGTTGCAGTAGCTGTACTTGCCAATCCAGAAGATCACTATGCTATCTTCTTCTTTACTTCTCTCAACTCTTCTTTAGTCAAACCTACCTTAGCTCTACATTCATCAAAATGGTTATCTACTTTTCTTTTCCCCATGCCTCTAGTCTTCTCTACTCTGACTTTAGCTAATTTTTCTTCATAGGTGCCCGATCTCTCCTCAAATATATCTACTTCAGATTCCAACACATGTTCAATTTGCATAGTTAGAACTTATGAACTAACTTCATATCCCATAGGGTAACACCATTTATTCCTTTTTATAATTGCATCAAAACATATACAATCAGTTTCAACCATAAAACAAATTGTATCCTTGTATTTTTTAACTAACTCTTCAAGAATTCTGACTCTTCCTTCATTTTCCTCTGAAGAATCTTGATCATGCCAAATAGTTCACCATCAACCCATGTGTTATTTTGTCTTTTGCAGCTCTCAAAAATCTCAATACCAGTAGGTATCCCTTTTCTCCATCCACTAGGGTGCATTCCTAGAAAATTGTGCTCAATGTGGATATACATATGCATTAAGAGTGATCCACATCAAAAGGTTTTAGATTTATCCTTCTTGATTAGTTTAACATTCTCCAAAAACTTCTATGCCAAAACCTCGCATAGGTTATAAGTAGTGTTTTCTTTCACCATCCTGTAGGCCATCATGATAACACCTACAGATATTGAATTATGTCTACTGTTGTAATAGAATTTGTATCCAAGTATCATCACAATCAATCTGACATCCTATAATAAAATATCATTCACTATCATAACTCGCATCTCCCATTTTGAATATGTTAGGGTTTTGACTTGTTTCTTTATGTTCTTCTCAGCCACAGGGATAGTTGTAGGGTAAAAGCACAATAATCTGTCACCTTTTATGCTAACTTATCAGTACAGCTAAATTTTAGTATTTCTAACTAAAAATTAATTTTGGTCAAACGTATGGTCTAGCTAGATTCATTCTAGCTAAGTCAGATAAGTTCTTTAACTTTTTCCAGTTGGAAATGTCGATTAAATGCATGTTTTGCACCACTTTGAGTCTAATTACCATATAAATAAAATTATTTCACAAAAGTGACATTTCAATAACTCTTAGTCTTTTTAATGATATTTATTTAAAAATACAAAAATACCCTTTTGTAGAGATCATAGACATGAATACCCTCATATAGATTTTATAGTGTTTTAATTAGACATAGTCTATTGTAATTAAAAAATATTGCAAGTAGGTAGTTTAATAGTCAAGGAGATGTTGATTCAGAGAAAGAAAAAAAATAGTAAATCATATTAAATAAATTTGAAAATCATATGGTTCACTAGAGGAGAGAGTCCTCTTCAAGAATATATATTATTATTTTTGATTGGGATAGATTTGTTATGAAAAATATGGCGGGAGATGAAAACTGTCGATTTCAGGTGAGTGGAATTTGAATTGTTATAAAAGAGAAAATATAGATCACAAACCAATTTTTATTTCTTAATGCACTAGCTATATATGTCATCTATAACATATTTTGACATTAGGGAAAAAAATGTTTATTTACATATAAGTTTTTGGTGGGAACTAGACCCCTAATTTTCAGCATTTTTCAGCAATTGAAAAATTATTTTTAAAAATTAAAAAAACATATCAATTATTATTCAAAAAATATATTAAAAATATTAATCATCAAATTAATCCATTTAAATTCATTTAATTAGTTTACATCATCTTCAAATTCCAAACATAAATGTCACTTTTATACTATTGAAGTTGAACAACTTTGATTTTGTTAACCTTTTCCTTTATAAAAGGGTGATAGATTATTATGCTTTTACCCTCTAGTGTTGTCTAACCCAGTTATCTCATGAATCAATTGACTACATATCTTCATAGGTTTCTCTCCTATCCAGATGAACTGATCATGAACTCTACTCAGTAATATTGTGAACCATTCATCTTTACTTAATTCATACAAATCGAATATCTTCATGATGCTCAGGTTGTCAATGTGTTTGAATTCATCCCTCATTTTTCCATTATTAATCATGAATTCCATTTCAGTATAAATTTCATCAACACCCAGTATATCATTCTTGCAATGAATGTATGCCCTAATATCCTCTACATGCAAAACGTCATGCGGTGTCTGGGAAAATGCTCCTTTAGGGTTGTCTTCACAAGACTTGAATGAATTTTTCTTAAACTTGTATCTAGGTCAATCTACAATATCATAAATCAAAGGTGCATCCATATCTTTTGTATGAGTAGATGATGTAAATACCTTTTACACGCTAAATTTCAAGTCTCTTCTTTGATCAATCACGCAATGTAGTTGCTAGATAGTCTGATTCTCTCTGCTCTCTAATCTCCTTAGGTTTCTTCTCTTCAAAAGGTAAATAAATCGTTAATCATCAGGTTCTTTAGAAATTGTTAAATGTAAAATGTACATTACCCAATACTGTCTAGTCAATCACAAATCTCACGATCACAAAATATGCATTGTTTGGTGTTGCACTTTTAGATATAAGTTCCATGATGTTTGAAAATATCATACCTAAGCTCACTGGAGCTTACTCCACATAATCAGGGGTTGGATATATTCTATTGTGCTCATGAAATGCTCCCCCTAAGTCCATGCTCATCAAATTAGGTCTATTCTACTTTTCTAGCATCAGGCGAAGATCAAGTAGCATCTACTATCTCTTCCTGGACCAATATATCATTAGACTCTTTGATTCTCCATACCTTACCACTGCTATTATCTTCTGCTTTCCTGAAACAATTATCAAAATCACTCTTGCATTCTACCATACTCTTACCAGTATCACTGTCATTCTTTGTATCCATAGGAGGTGGTGCTCTTCTATTATTTAATCCATTATACCTAAAAAAAGTACTATATGACCTAGATTGTTACATTTGTAGCATGCAGGAGGTTTTCTATTCTGATTAACTTTTAATTTACAATTCCTTTCAATGTGTCCAAGGTTATTACATTTGTAACATTTGACCTTAGTTGTTGATTCTCCTCTATTGTTGTCTTGTCTATATCTAGTTTGATCAGGTTTTCTGCATTCTTCTTTCTTGTGCCCATATGCATTGCAATTAAAACAATAACCAGAAAAATTTCTAAAAGGGGTATTACCTCTGCAATCTCTCTTCATGTGTCCAAACTTGTTACATTGAAAACATCTACCTCTGAAAGGTCTAATATATTATTTAGGCTCTTCAAGAGTAGGTTTTTTTGCATCAATCTTCGCATCAAATTTTTGTTTTTGATTCTTAGAACATCAGCTTCATTGAAGCCAATACCAGTCATATCAACTTTAGGTTTCTATCTATCTCTCTCTTCATCAATCAAGTCACTGATCATGTGAAGTTTCTCAATGTATTTCTTTGTCTCAACAAGTTCACCCTTTATGATTTGATAATATTTCTCGAATTCTAGATACTTGTTCTTGTAATGGTCAAGGTCAATCTTCATTTGTCCCATCAGAGTATTAGCATCTTTCAAAGCTTCTTGAGTCTTGGTCTTAACACTCTTTTCTTGTTGAATCTCTTTAGCCATTTCTTCATTCTCAAGCTTCAAAATATAATTCTCTTGTTCAAGTTGTTTTATCTGATCTAAATTATCATTGTCTGAATCCTCTTTTATCTAAACCATAAGATCATGTCTCTAATTTTTGGAAAGTTCAAGTTGATCCTTAAGTTTCTTGATGAATCCCTCAACTCTTCTCAAATTGAATCTCAAGTCACCATATTTTTCTTTTTCTTTATCAAGGTCTTCAAGTGCTGCTTCAAAGTTTTCTTGTAGATTTTTTGAATCCATCCCGATCTCCCTTAAGCTGTTAGACTTTCTCTCCAAGGGCCAAAAGATCTGATACCAATTGTTAGGATTAAGTAATATTGAGAGGGGGGTGAATTAGTATTACAATACTTTAAATTAAACTTAAACCAATTCCAAATAAACCATAAGCTTACTAAAATAAAAAGAACATAAAAAAATAACACATAACTCATAGCACCATTATTTGTTGTCGAGGAAACCCTAACCAATGGAAAACCCTAGTGGGGATGGTACCCACAAGCATGCACTAAAGTATAGTGCCCTTGTTAGGAGACCCAGCCCTGTTAGGAGCTGAATATTACATAGTACATTTTCTTGTTAAAGGAATAACAACCCTGTTAAAGGTATACAAAACCCTGTTAGGGGCCAAGTGAGCTTACAACTCTTACAACAAAATTTTTTGTTACAAAGTGTTCTCAGTAATGAACAAAACAAACATCTTCAATGCTTAGGTAGTTCCAATCATAGTTCTTCAATAATCTCTGTCAACCTCTACTCTCACATCTGTCATTCATATTCTTACATACACATATACATTTGTTCATCTATATCTCTGCTTTACAAAAAGTCTTCATATATATATATATATATATATATATATATATATATATATATATATATATAT
>MU227425.1:232973-254236 GCA_018584345.1 Thuja plicata
ATATACTGAGCATATAGATAGTAAGTTGTTTATAATGGCTCGCCAACACTACAATAATTTTTAATGAATTGTATACATCTATGCCTTTACCCAAAAAGAGCCTATACATCTTCCACTTGAAAGTGTGGAATTGGAATTACATCTCCAAATTCTAATTTTTTCAACCCCCATTTTGAAATGGTTATAAAAATTCAAGGAAGATCAAACGACGAAGATTGAAATGTGTTTTTAACAAAAGTGCCAAGGAAGGTTTAAGCAGCAGAATCAACGATGGAGATTATGCGGAAAAATCTAAAGGATGGAAATTAAATGATTTATGATGTCTATATAAGAGACAAGAGATTAATTATGAATCACATGATGCTATGATGCACCCATTCAAATTTTATGCATGACTGACCAAACTGGTTAAAGACAGAACTGAGCATTTTCTGCAGACTTCACCGAGCAACAAAGGAAAGAGAATTACCAAGCAGAACACACTATGAAGAATCAGATGAACTAAAGTGAACAAATTGATCATAGGTATTATGTACTTAGCATAGATCTGAAAATCTACAAACAGATTTGTATTTGAATCATATCATTATTGTATCACTTTAACCATTGTTATAGATAAATCTCTTAACCGAGTAGGACCTGAAAGTCTTTATTATGACACTCTAATGAATGTTGAGTGTTTTCTTGTTCACCCCATAGTGAATACATGGTCAAGAGAGAATTGTTAGTTTTAAATCCTCTAACCAGGTCACATTTAACAGTCTGCATTGTAACCTTTAACAGGGTTGGCTCTTAACTGAGCTCACTTCAGAAGAGTGAAATATTTTGGGTTATCTATCCCAAGTGGTTTTTCCCTTAGAAGGGTTTCCATGTTAAAAATCTATGTGTCAATGTGTATGATAATTGTGGATTTTTATTTTTCTTTACATATTACTTTATCTGCATTGATCTATAATCACAGTATTAATTTACTGCTACTCTGTAATCAGCTAGAAGATCATTTTACATTTCACCGAGTTGAATTATATGTTTGAAATTTTTTTTATATACATCTAGGAGAATTTGGGACTGTAGGAAAATTGAGAACCAACTGATGTACCCCCCCCTCTTAGTTACTCTAAAAATTGGTATCAGAGTGTACAGTGCTTAGAAGGAAAGTTTTGAAGGACTTAAGCTAAAGATCACAAGATGTATAAGAGAGATGCACCGAAGCTTAACAAGGAGAACTTATCGACATGGAAAAGAAAACTGAGTCTATACCTATCAAGGATTGGAGATGACATTGAAATATACTTGGATAATAATTCATCCTACCTACTGGACCCTTGATTGTTAATCGGATGAGAGAGAAACATGAATATAATGTTATAATGGTGGAGATTGCTTCTTCACTTACCGATGTTGAATTTGAGGATATCAAGACATGTGGTTCAGCCAAGCAGATGCAGGATAAGATTACACTAGTTTATGTAGGAGATGAAAATGTACAGAGAGATAAATTTGAAAGTCTCCAAGGAAAATTTGATGACACAAGAATGAAAGAAGGAGAGAACGTAACACAGTACAGGACCCAACTCAAGGAATTTATGAATGCTATTCGAGGAGTAGGTGGAACTATTGATGAAGTCACTATTGTGAGTAATATTCTTAGAACCTTATTGCCTATTTATTCTATAAGAGTCTCTGCAATACATGAAATGAGAGCAGCACCTGGAAATAATATTACTATTGATAGTCTTGTTGGAAGATTGATTTCTTTTGAGCTGAATAATTTTTACAACATTGTTTTACCTTCTCTGGAATCTACATTTATGTCTACTCTAAAAATTAGTAAATTTGATAGCAAACACATAATCAGAAATAATAGTGATAGTGACAGTGATGATAAGGAACTTGATGAACTTGAAGCATTAGTGGTTAGAATATTTCACAAAGGCGAAGGAAGATATAAAGGTAAACTACCTTTTATATGGTTTAATTGTAAAGAGATCAGACACTTTGTTGTCTAATGCCCTAACATAAAGAATGATGAAAGAAATGAAAGATCTAATGATAGAAAAGATGACCGAGAATAAAAAAGCAACTGACAATATGACAGAAGGAATGACCGAGATTACAAAGATAAAGGCAAGAAATATTGTTACATTACTAAAGATAAAGATAATGTTAGTGGTTCTGATAGTAATGAAGATATTGAGACAGTATTTGTAGCTTTGAAAGAAGATTCAGAAGAATATGAAAGGTATGTTGAAACAACACTTATCTCTAAAGTTAGTAAGCATGATATTTGGGTTAAATTGATAGTGGTTGTACACATCACATGACTAGAGATAAAGGAAAATTTGAATTTCTTGAGCATTATGATGGTGGATCTGTTTGAATGGTAAATTTTTGGGATTAATGGGAAGTATGTATTGAGAGGGGAGGGGTGGATCAATACCTCTAAAAATTTTGTATCTCTTAATCAATTAATGTTTGTAATCAATTGTATATCCATTCAATCTGATCTAAACTATCTTGATGTGAGTTATATCAATTCATAACATTAACATACATGTGAATCATTCATAGAAAGTAATTTACACATAAAACAAGATATGATTGTTGGAAAGCTACAATGTAAACAATTGTTGTTTTGTCATTGATGTCAAACCTTGACTGGTGAGACTATTGCTATATGTTTGAGTACCATATCTATTGATTTTTGAAGAAGATTTAAAGGCAAGGATAACAAGAAGACCGAGTGAAATGGTTGAGTTATGAGAAATCACAAGGGTACTTGATCAGTTGGCACATTGGCAAAGTGATGTGTTGTTTATCTATTACACTTAGTCATGATGTCAATTTACTGGAAATAGTATATGCCGAGTGAATTTTGTGTCGACCAAGCGCCAGTGTATGCCGAGCATAATTTCTGTGTCAACTGAGTGCTAGTAAATTGCCGAGGAAAATAGTGATGACCGAGCCAAGGAACACAGTGTTGGCCGAGTAGCAGTATTTTGGTAATTATTGAGATTTGAGATCTCTAGCTGACATAATTGAATTTATTGGGATATGTAAAGTTAATTAAGGATAAGCACAATTGGTCCACACTATTTAAATGCATGGGTAACCATAATCAATGCATGGATCCAAGATTTAATTAGTGATTGATTTGGAGAAGTAAATTAAAAGTAAAGATGGAAAGATCTGTTGGATCTAACCTAACCTAAGATCTGTGATCTTGATTAAGCAGAAAAGATTTATTTTAGCTAGATGAAGAGGTATAAGATAACTTCAAGGGGTTATTCTTGATGTATGTATGTGAAAAGTGTATTCAAGAGGATTGCATGTGTAATTGACTGATTGGCATGATCTAGCATAGAAGGCTGAGCAAAGAAGTAGAGAGTTGTGAGAGTGATTGCTTGATAGATTTCCAAGAAGATTTGAAGATTGAAATGAGAGTGGAGGTCACTCAGTGAATTAACATAAGAGCTGAATTGGATCTGGATTTGCAAAGTAAGTTGTATGTATCAGATCATACCTGTTGATTACTTTCTAACCATTGTATCAGTCAAAATCCTTTAACCAGGTTGACCTAACAGTCATTGTTTAAATCCTTTGAGCAAGGTGACATTCAGGTGGAATGTTCTAAGACCTCTAACAAGGCCACTCCTGACAGGGTGATTAAATGGTTTAGCCAGGTCACATTTAGCAATGTGTTTTGTAACCTTTAACAGGGTTGGCTTCTAGCAGAGCTCACTTCAGAAAAGTGAAAACTTGGTAGAATGTTACTGGTGGTTTTTCCCAATTTGGGTTTCCATGTTAAATACTGGTGTCAACTTGTGTGAATGTTTATGTTGTGTTTTACTGTTAAGTTTCTACAAGTTGATTACATTTGAACAGTAAACTGCATATTTATGTTGTTGACTTATGCTATTGCTTCCAAGCAAATCTGAGTTGTTTAAAGTGCTATAAAGTTTCAATTGGTACATCTAGACCTAAGGATAATTGATTCACCCCCCTCTTAGTTATTCATATACATTCTAACAATGATATTGCAAAAAACTCTTGTTAGGAAGTAAAAACTGTGGTGGGGATGGCACCCACAAAATCTTCACTATCTCCATATTGGAAGGGGCTAGTTAAGGCTTACAATTTGATCACTTATGATGATCTACCCTATTAAGAGTATCAGTGGAGACTTGTTAAAGTATACTATGTTAAGAGCTTTAGCAACACTGTTAAGTGTGCACTTAGTTAAGAGATTTGTTATTGGACTGTTAAATTCACCTTCCTTGAAAGGATTTTTACACTTTGCTCCACTTGTTAGAATTATAGAAAATTACAAATTGACCTGGTAAATGCAATCTCCTATTGCTGATACAGATCCAATTTAGTTTACATAAAAATATTATCACCTAATTGTGATTGAATAATACCTCTGATTCTCGGTTTCCTTTTGATGCAGGGGCATTCAGAGATTCCAATTATTTCCAAGCTCCAGGATTCTACATGCATTTTAAATGGTTATTTTTAAAAATGTAATAGTTGGGTTTTTGTTTCAATGGTTATTTTATTAATGTAGTGAGTTGGTAGAAGTATTTAAGATATAATAAATGATGGGTTTGTATAATCCACGATACATCTCTAGTTTAGGTAATTTACCTAGAACTTACTCAAATTGGTCATTTGAGTCATGGAAGTTAAAATTAGTTAGAAAGTTAGTTGGTTAGTTATTGGGTAGTATTCAGTTTTGGGGGTTCTTTACTTATGCAAGGAAGAACTCGAGAATAGAAGTAGTGGAGTAGCGTAGAATGAAATGGAGAATTGATGAAAGGAAAGATGTAACCGAAATTTGAATAATTGAAAGAAAGATTTAGTTTGTTGTCAGATCTTTTCGGTTCTTCATTTTCTTATTTGTAATGTCTCTGTTCTTAATTTCCTGAATGATTAAAGAATTAGTTGAAACCGAAGTTTTATTGCAGCTGTTCATGGTGTATTGAATCAGATTGCATAGAAGTATAAATCGATAAGAGTATTATTGATTTTGTGTCTACAGTTCCCAGTCATAAATGTTTTGCGGTCAGATTCATTGAATTTTAATTCAATTTTAAGAGGTCACAGTTTTAATTGGAAATGAGTTAATTTGGGCATCGATTTTTATTAAAGTTGAATGTTTATGGAAGTGGTTTTGAGAATTCATTAGTAATGGAATTTTTATGGTAATGGTTCGGTTCTTTTGATGAAGAATTTATTGGTTTAATAAATCATTTTTTCTGTTGACAGTCCCGAATGTATTGAAACTGTTATTGAAAGACTGTATTGTTTATTGATCATTCCATTTTATGTGCCCAAACTTGTAATAGTCCCAATTATGAATGGGAATCATTTGATTTGATAGAGTATTAGTTCAAAACTAGGTTGCAAATTATGGATGGTATTTAAGTCTGAAATGGTTTCAAGAACCATTGCTTTGTTTACATTGATTTTTGACAGTCCATTGATGCCACGGGAAATGAAGATATGAAGTTTGGCAGAGAATAGATTTTAACTAAAATTGTTAACGGGACTGGTTATATTGATAACAATAAGGATCGGTTGATAGTGAAGTTTGTTTTAAGACATTCAATGATCGGTAAAGGTGGAATATCTGTTATTGGAACTTGTTTTCATTTGATTAGTTATAACACTCAATAAGTGTTGTTACAGTAAGTTTTTGAACCTCTGGTTGGTGTGTACAAAGGAGAACTTTGGGGTATTCAAAATTTTAATGTTGTTTCTAGAAATATTATAAAAGATATATGCAGATTTGAATCATTCATTGATTCCCTCTGCATCACCTTTGTTCTTAGTTCTGCTAACCAAATCCTCCTTTTTGTTGTTCTTGTTCTTGAAAACTCTCAATCTAATCCATATATGTGCTCATTATGTTCTCATCTCTTTTACATCATCTATTCAACCATTTATGAATGATTGCATCATCCATTTATAGATGGATTGACATCATCAAGTTTTGATAAAAATAATGTTAACTCTAAGATTAGGTTTATAACTTGTACCTAGATCTCCTAGTCTATGTGTTTTAAATTAGTTAGACTAATTAAAGCACTTACATTCATGTATCTTGTCCCTAAATAAATGGATTTAAAACAAATAAATATCCTATAAATAGAATACACTTGCTTTATTTGACGTGGAAGTCAGATCCACTTTTTGCGGGCTGCAACTGACTTTCAATTCTGTCTATTAGTCATGCTTGACTCTCCTCCAGTTTTGTTCTGTCAGTTGCACTGTAACTATCTTGTCGGTCTGCAATGTATCTGGCATGTTGGGTTCCTCTATTGGGTTCCTATTTATCCTTCTGTCATTTCATTTTTGGTTTACACACTAAGTTGTGTTGTCAGTCTTCTTTGCACTTAGTCATCTTTGGTGATCTCTTGTTTCTAATGTTCGGTTTTCTCTGCCTTGTCTTTCAGTGTAGGCTTACCGAGAGTGTTGTTTGCATACTAATGGAAAATTAATGTCATCAATCTCCCCCTTTGAAATTAGTATCAAAAATTGATATGTGCAAAATACTAACAAAATGTTAATTATATACAACATATATAATCCTTAGTCATTTAATGACTCCCCCTATGTATATGTCAGTATATCTGTACATATGATATCTTTTTCTTCTACATATCATTTTCCCTTTATAACTATACCATATACATATCATATTTACCATTTTCCCATCTTGTATGAATGAATACATATCATTATTTTCTCTTTTTGTATTTTGTACTCATATCATTTTCCCCCTTTTTTGATATTAAGGGCAAAGGTCTTTACCTTAGAGCTTATCAAAAATATGGGAATGTAAAGACTTCATGTCTTCCATCATTTTATCCCATTTTTATTTGAGGTTTTGTAGAGCCATGTGCTCAAGTGTGATCTTTGAGTGCATGTCATAGATGTTGCCTGCTACAGACATCTCAGGTGTTCCTATCAGTTGCCTTGTCGAACTGATATGTTGTTGGAGCAGTGTAAGGTTTGGTAGAAGTTGAGCTTGGAGCTTAGTTACTTCTTCCCTAAAGTGTGTCTCTACCTCCCATAGCTCTTGCTTTAACCTTTTAATCTCTATCTTCTCATAATGCAACTTAACTACATTGTCTCCATCTGTGGTTAAGTTTTGTGCATTATTTGCTAGATCTGTATCTAGATTTGTAATGTTGTCACTACTCTCCTTAGTGAAATTTTCTATTGTGCTCAATTTTTGAATCAAGGTTATAGCTTCATATATGATTAGATCTAATTCAGTAATGAGTTCTGATAGCTTTACCTTATTTACCGCCACTTCTTGGCTTATGTTTTCAATGAGCTTCTGTTGGTACTTCATTTCTGCTCTTTCCTCTATTGCCTTCTCAGCATCAATATTCTAAGTTGTTATTTCTTCAATTAGAGTAGCTAATTGATCAAGTATGGGATTTTTCTGATCAATATCAACATCGGGTACAATCTTCTATAAGATGTCCCTAGTTGTCTCCAGTACCATGGAGTCCCTATGCTGTTTCTTTAGCTTCTCTTGTAATGCCTTTCTTTGGCATATTTTCCCATATTCTTGTAGTACTTCAAAGTCAAGTGTAGATGAGTCACACTTTGGAATTACAATTAATTTATCCAATGTGACTTCCATCTTATTCTTCTTTGATTTCTTCTTCTTTTTCTGAGATTCACTAGAATGTAGAACCATTGCTAATTTTTCTGCTTTCTTAGTTGTGCTCAGTGAAGTGGCTTGTTGTGCTTCTTTTTGCTACTTGGTGTCAGTTTCAGCTTGTCGAGTGTCTGCAGATGTCTTCACATTCACCTTCACATCATCGATAGCATGCTTGTCAGTTTCCTCAGGAGTACCATCTTTAGGTTTGTCTCCTTCATCGGTGTCCTTTGCTTCATTAGTCTTTGTTTCTGCATTCTTGTCTTGTGCATCTACATCCTTTTCTTTATCTCCTCCAGTAACCTTATTAGTTTCAATTACATCTTGAGTGTCTCTGATGTCTTGCTGACCATTGGTGTTATCTTTCTTTTCTTCTTCCCCTGCATCTTTGGGAGTATTCTTTTCAGGTGACTTTCTTGCTTCTTGCATAATATTGATAGCCTACATCAATATTGGCATATTTCCTGGAATGTTCACCTATGCAGTATCAATTTTTGTGTCCTGCTCATTGGTTTTGTCCTTTTCAAAAGTGAAATCTTCATCTTTTTTTATTTCCTCTGTTGGGTCATCGGTAATGTCAATGACATTAGTATTCACAATTTTGTCATTTGTGGTGCCTTCCCATGTGTCATCTGCAACATATGTATTCTTGTTTCCAGTTGTATCATCCTCTTGTTTGTCTAAATAAATAGACATGTCATCTTGAGTTGCCTTATCAACATCTTGTTGTTGAATTTCTTTGTCAGGGCTTACCTCCTCAGTGCGTCTATTCATTATTTTACACCATTTCTTGTGGCTATCCTATTCAAGTTCTATTAGTCTTCCTTTAATAAATTTATAAGCTCTTAGCTTTGGTGAAAACTCCTTTTTGTACTTTTCCATCATCTCATCAATCTCTTCCTTCTTTGATTCAGGTGGCATGAGAGTAATAAGTACTCTTTCTCTTATTTCTTTCTCATTTTTCAAATCAAATGTCCACTTGGAGTAAAGTCTGTCCAAAAGATCTCTTGGTACATGACTACCTTCAAATTGCATTGGTACATATTTAAAGTTGTACATTTTATCTATGATGGTATCCTCAATTTTATTATGATCTTCTAGATTTAGTTTCAGCTATTTTCTAATATTTGGATCTATAGAAGATTCAGAATTTGCAATATATACACAAATATCATCAATAGTTTCAGGTTCTTTTACCTTAACATTATCTGACTCTATAGCTTCATCCTTCTCAGTATCTTCTATATCCTCTTGAGTTCTGATGAGCTTCCTTCCTCTTCTATTTTTCCCTCTCTTCGGTGTGGCAATTTTCCTCTTGTAAGTCCTGACCTTTCCTTTCTTCAACGGTGAAGGAGTAGAATCCTTTGATGTTTGGCTTATTTTCCTAGAAGAAGCTATTGTCCTTGGTTTCTTGGTTGGTGGAGGAGGTGGAGAATCTGACTCTGTTTCTTCAAAGTCTTCCTTTTCCTTAGATTTACTAATAGATAACTGTTCTTCAGTTTCCTCCTCTTGTTCAACTTCTTCATCTTGCTCAATTTCTTCCTTGATTGTTGATAGAATCTTCTTGAGATTCTTTACCATCTTGTCCTTTTTCTTGACTATTTTCTTTACAACTAGGCCAAATTTTATTCTTGTCTTGGCCTCTTCATATGTACCAAACATGGTTTGTTTCTTATCGAGTGGTTCATTAATCAAGGCATCAATTGCCTTAGTTGCAAGATCAGTGTTTATTTCATATTTGAATGGTTGTAACCATGATGTCCTTGGTACAACAAGTTTGATATATGTATTATATGTATCAACCATGAAGTATATCTCATCTTTGTACTTCTCAATGAGTTTCTCATGGATCCTTACCCTCTTTTGAATTCAGTCTTTGAATACATTGAAGTATTCATACATTACTGTTTCAAAGTTATCTCCTAGTGTAGCTATATGCTCACTGATCTACATGGTGACCGGTTTGGTGTTGTCCCATTTCACATCTCCTACTAATTCAGGAGTAGTTTAGATAAGTGCCTTTACTTTCTTGGTTATGGGGTAACTGGTGACCGCATGGATGACATCTTGGGTTATCACCTTTGGTTCATCAAGCCATAGCTTGTTGTTATGCATTATGTTTAGCACTAACCGAATCCATTTGGTTTTGAATACTTTTGGGAACATTAGGGCATTGGTGAGCCCTTTTAATTCAATATGCTTGTGTTCATCCTTAAGTGTTCCATCTTCACTGCACAGCTTCTTATAAGCTTCTTCAACCTCTGAAGTTCCTATCTTTGCAATCTTGTAGTGTATGAAAGATTGGACATCTTCCACGAGTAAAACCCTAGCTGGGATGCGTAAAATCGCTCCAGTGTTGTCAGATTGTGAGGCAACCTTAGGATGGATCTTATAATTAGGTTCCTCACACATCAAATTATTGATGAGCTTGAACTCATCTTTCTTTGCATTCTTGGATTTCACAGATCTTGATGTCGAGACCATTTTAAGAAATTTAGGGTTTCCTGTGAAATGCGTGAAAATAGAGTTGTCAATTCTTTGGAACTTACTGTTTGTGCTTGCAAAGATTCCTGATCTACTTTGGAGTGTTGTGTGTTGAGTAGTGATCACTTTGTGATCCCTTCTCTCTGTGCTCAAAAATCACCTTGGTCGCTCTGCTTTGGGTGTCATGAATAAATGAGTTGTTTTGATGCCCTATTTATAGTTGTTACCCTAAAATAGGTGTCATAAATGCTTACCAACTCCTTGATGTATGAAGATGGAGTTTGTTGGTGAAGACTTTACTTTTGGTGACAACATTATGTTTCAGAGCAGTTGCCATTCCTTCTACCTTTACTGACAAGTTTTGGTGTCGCAAACAACTTGTTTACTTTGCTTTATTACCAACGACATTTGGTTTTCACTTAGCAACTTTGATTTCTTATATTAACTGACACTTCTCAGTAAGTGTAGGCAGTCTTAGTTTTGAGTCTATACCGACAGGTTTTGATATATATGCCCGAAAGCATTATTATCACAGATTTTAATAAGTAATACTATGATGCATCTTTCTTATGCTATGTTGGCATTATGTCAACATATATATTATGGAACTGATGTAAAGTAATAACTTGGGGTAATGCAGTTCCATACTTGTTCTATTTAGGTGGGGGTGGTGATGTCACCAAATCCATTGGATGGGGTGTCACCATTTGCATTGCTTGGTCCAACTTCATCATTGTTTGAAGATTTTCTCCACATTTTGTCTCTAGCTCTCTGGATATATTCAATGGTGTTTCCATTAGGATATGTGCTTGTCTCTGTCATTCGTTCCATGCAATCTTTCTTGAGATGACCAACTTTATGACAGTGTAAGCATGCCATTCCGGGGTTACTCCAGCCTCTAGAATTTCTAGCCCATTGTCTCATATAGTTTGCAGAAATGTGACCATATCTTCCACATGTTGTACAATTTGTCCAAGTATTGTAATCCCATACATACTGATTACCAACTCTCTTTGGTTGATAGGGAGTTTCTTGACCTTTAGGCTTCAATGCTTGTCTTTTCTTTTTCCAACATTCAAGATTTGTGTGCCCATTCATTTTGCAAGCACGACAATATTTGTCCATGTATGTTTCCTTCTTTGGTTGTTTCATCTCAGACTTACATTCATATGCTTTATGACCTTTCTTGTTACATTTATAACAAAATCCTATGAATGAAGATGTAGATTTAGGAATACCTTTCATTTTGCCTTTGCATACATTTGATGTATGGCCTTCCTTTCCACAGTGATTGCATGTCATCATTCTTGGTCTTGGATTTTCATAAACATTCTTTGAATTAGATTGATTTGATCATTCTCCATTCTTGGTAAAACCTAGACTGTTGTTGTTGTTGACTCTTCATTTTCCTTCAAGAAAATCATCCATTCATTTATTTCTTTCTTCATCCTTTTTGATAATTTCATTATGTTGTTGCTGAATTCTTATTTCATGTTTCAACTTTTCATTCTAATCCCTCAGTTCACCGATAGCTTCTATTCTTTCAATGAGTTCAACATTTATTCTATTTGCCTCTTGACTCATAAGAATAATTTGATTTGTAATCTCATGGTGATGCTCTGTACATCTTTGTATTTCAGACTCTTTTTCTTGTAGCTTTTCTATGATCTTTCTTCTATCATCAATAGCTAGTGTTCTTTCTTGCTCAGCTTATCTAGCATTGTTCATGAAATCAATCATCCTTACCATTTGTGTCTCTTGACTGATTTGCAAAAATTTAACTTTTCCAGCCATATGTATATTGATTTCAGTTAGGCTTGTGATGCTTTCTTCTAATGTATCAGATGCTCTGCTTGTAGTTGATCCTGAAGACTCAAAGAAATCTGGAATCTCTTCCTCATGATAATTTGTCTCATTAGAGTGAGATGCCATATTCTTTCTTTCGTCCAACAACTGTCTCATGTTGATTCTAGGTTCTTTATACTATTCATAGAACATCTGAATTTCAAGCTTCTTATTCTTAATATTTTTATCAAGTCTGTACTTCTCCATTGTATGATCTTTTCTCTTAAGCCTTTAAGATTTACAAGAAGAGACTTAGCTCTAATACCAATTGTTGGGATTAATGGGAAGTATGTACTGAGAGGGGAGGGGTAAATCAATACCTCTAAAACTTTTGTATCCCTTAATCAATTAACCTTTGTAATCACTTGTATATCCATTCAATCTAATCTAAACTATCTTGATGTGAGTTATATCAATTCATAACATTAACATACATGTGAATCATTCATAGAAAGTAATTTACACATAACACAAGATATGATATCACAAAAAACTCCTATTAGGAAGTAAAAACAATGGTGGGGATGGCACCCACAAAATCTTCACTATATGCAGATTGGAAGGGGTCAGTTAAGGCTTACAATTTGATCACTTCTGATGATCTACCTTGTTAAGAGTATCAGTGGAGACCTGTTAAAGTCTACTTTCTTAAGAGCTTGAGAAACACTATTAAGTGTGCACTTGGTTAAGAGATTTGTTGTTGGATTTTTAAATCCACCTTCCTTGAAAAGATTTTTACACTTTGCTCCACTTGTTAGAATGATAGAAAATTACAAATTGACCTGGTAAATGCAATCTCCTATTGTTAATATAGATCCAATTTAGTTTACATAAAAATATTATCACCTAATTGTGATTGAATAATACCTCTAATTCTTGATTTCCTCTGTTCTTGGTTCTGCTAACCAAATCCTCCTTTTTGTTGTTCTTGTTCTTGAAAACTCTCAATCTAATCCATAGATGTGCTTGTTATGTTCTCCTCTATTTTTACATCATCTATTCATCCATATATGAATGATTGCATCATCTATTTATAGATGGATTGAAATCATCAAGTTTTTATAAAAATGATGTTAACTCTAAGATCAGGTTTACAACTTGTACCTAGATCTCCTAGTCTATGTGTTTTAAATTAGTTAGACTAATTAAAGGAATTACATTCATGTATCTTGTCCCTAAAGAAATGGATTTAAAACAAATAAATATCCTATAAATAGAATACACTTGCTTTATCTGACGTGGAAGTCAGATCCACTTTTTGCGGGCTGCAACTAACTTTCAATTATGTTTGTCAGTCATGCTTGACTGTCCTTCGATTTTGTTTTGTCAATCTCCATTGTATCTTGCATGTCAGGTTCCTCTTTATCCTTCTATCATTTCATTTTTGGTTTACACATCAAGTTGTGTCATCGGTCTTCTTTGCACTTAGTCATCTTCGGTGATCTCTTGTATCTGATCTTCGGTTTTCTCTATCCTGCCTTTCGGTGTAGGCTTACCAAAAGAATTTGTTTTCATACTAATGGAAAATTAATGTCATCAGAAATGATACACCTTGTCAAGTGAAAGGAAAAGTTACTATTATGCTAAATAATCAAATCAAATGATAGAATGCATATTGGGTGAAAGGACTTAATTATAATCTGTTGAGTGTTTCAAAGTTGAATAACACAGGTCACCGAGTTGCATTCAAAAATAGAACAAATAGAATCTATGATGGAACAAGAAAGTTGATCAACATTGGTAAACAATCAAAAGGTAACCTATTCTATCTTGACACTGCTGAAACTACTTGCTTGATGGCTAAGAATAAAGATGTATGGTTGTGGCATAAGAGACTTTGTCATGTAAATTTTGACAACATGGTTAAGATTAGTAAGAAAAGAAAAGTTAGAGGCTTTCCAAGCTTATCTAAAGTAGACCATGTAATGTGCAAGAATTGTCAAATGGGAAAAATGTCAAACCTAGTTTTAAGAGCAAGAATTTTTCATCTAATGATATTTTGGGGTTAGTTCATATAGACCTATGTGGAACAATGAGAACACAAAGTTATTATGGGGAAATATACTTTATTTTATTTGTCGATGGCTACTCTAGAATGATGATTGTCATTTTCCTAAAAGAAAAATTTGAAGCATTTAAGATGATTAAATGGTACAAAGTTAAAGTGGGAAAAGAAACTAGTAGAGAACTAAAGTGTTTGAGATCTGATAGAGGAGGTGAGTTTATTTATGATGAGCTCACTAACATTTGTAATGTGTATGGAATTAAGAGATAGATTTATGCACCGAGGACACCACAGTAGAATCAAATTGCTGAAAGGAGAAATAGGTCAATTATGGATTGTGCTAGAACACTGATGATTGAAAATAATGTAGAAAAAACATACTGGAGAGAAGCTCTTAGTACTGTTGTATACACACTGAACTGAGTACAACTGAAGAAAGATACAAACAAGACACCTTATGAGCTATGGTATGGTTATACACCTAATGTGAGTTATTTTAGAATATTTGGAAGTCTTTGTTATATTCTGAAAGATTATCAAAGTGGTAAATTTGATTCAAAAAGTGATGAAGGAATATTTCTTGGATATTCTACTAAGAGTAAAGCTTATAAATGTTTGAACAAGACTTCTAACAAAATCATTGAAAGTGCAAATGTGAGAGTTGATGAATTTGATGAGAAGAACGATGAGGAAAGCATGCAAGAACCGAAAGATTACAGTAGATTTGTCTACATGGAATAACCTTATACTTTACCCACGCAGATACCTAATGTTACCGTGCAACAGGGTAACAATGAACCTATAGGAGAACACAATGAAGAACAAAGAGTTTCAACTCCGCTGTGTATCATTAATGATTCTCTTGAGTATCTTTAGGAGAAGTTAGGGGTTATTGTATCTCTTTCTAACAAGATACATAAGATGGTGCATCTTTGTAGGGGGAGAATTTTGAAGTATATATCTTTTTCTCTTGGACTAATGTGGTCTACTCCTTGGGATGAGTAGGTAGTCTAGTAGGTTGTTACTCATAGAAGGAAAGGATATGCCAAAAAGAGAAGATATGATAGGTTTGATGAAGGGGGAGTCAATGAATATCTAAAGTCCTTGACCCTTTTTTCCTTGATGTCAAGTGGAGAGAGAGTGTAAAGAAATCATGGAATAAGAATTAGATGTTGATCAAGAGTGTTTCCATCAATGATAGAGGGGGGATTGTTGGCAGTTGGTGTTGTCATTGATGTCAACCCTCTGTCTACTTAGAATTGAGTGCTTGTTGACATGTTTTGTGGTATTGATATTTACATCAACTATCTACTTGCTTGATGTCATGATTCAACTAATATTTTTTTATGATTATATGTGTCGGTGGTAGTTGTTGTTGACATTCTATTGTCAACCCCCTACTAATATAGTGTTGAAAAGGAGAGTTTTTTAAAGGTTGAATGGATACTATATGTGTTGTTTGTATAGTATTAGAAGGTTGTAGAAGATGAAAGCTTAAAATCCTATGCTAGTGCTAGATGGTTGATGACAACTTGTGTTTGAGTACTTTCTTGTGTCATGCCCACTTTCTTGGTGTTGATGCCTACACCATTGTGTTAAAGATGTTGTTTTTGTATTGATGATCATAGTTTGAATTGAGAGATGATGACTATCTCATAAGATATCTCAATTAGAACACTACACATATGTGAGGAACATGTACACCAAACCACACACATGGTACCATCAATGCGAACAATGAAGAGAATTCTCTATACTAGTCCCAAATAATTCATACCAACCAACCTTACTATCAACAAATAACAAAAGACAACTCCAACCTTTGAACTTCAATGGACCTAAAAGTAGGATATTGCAACATTCAAAGACCATAAATGATAGCACCAAAATCACAATCTACCAACTTCTTATGTGTAGCAATGCATAACATTCTCTTATAATGACTTCAAATGCTCTTTCTAACTTTTCCTACTTGTCACCTTCTATATATACAACATAATGACTTTGTAGCATCACAATAGCCAGTACTAAACTTCAAATTCTCTTTTATGCATATCTAACTTCAAATACTCTTTCTTTCATATTTCAACTTCCCATAACCAGACACGTGACATCACTGAACACTTCTCATACTTATCTGCATTAGGTACAATACTAAACTTTTACATCTCTTCATCAATTTGCTATCAAGACACACAACATGTTGACTTCAATGAAAACACTGAACACATCATGCTAAGAAAAATAACATAGGAATGATTGAACACATATTTACAAACCGCACCTTACATAAGGTGGACATCAATGACAACTCCACTACATTTTTCCAATACTAAAATTGAAGGATCTCTTTCCTATCATAATCTCCTACCTTTTTTTTCAAGCGCTGGATAATTTCCCAACTACCAATGAACCTCCTCAAACTTGTCTCTAAGGCTATCTCTAACAACTCTTTATCATTTTCCTTTAGTACACATGCTTGTACTGATTGCTCCATCAAAACATTCTCCACTTCATCATCTCAATGATCACTATCTTACAAATCTCTATTGAACCCAATTTTATCACCCAACCTCTCTTCCCCCTCCCCATTCCTCTCATTTTTTTCACAAACTTCCATCAAGTATACTCTCTATCTTTGCATTTTTTTTGCAAATTTCAACCTAGTCATTGACCTCAATATCTTGCCTCAAAATCCCCTACTCTAATACAATTTTAATGTGCTCTAGTAATAGTGGTAAATGTTTTATATTTGCATAGATTATAACATAAATGATATAGTCCCTATCTTCTAATAAATCACATGCCATCACAAAGCACCCCAAGAAATTTCCAATAGATTTTTGGATTTCCAGTTCCTAGTATTTTGAAGGTAGATTTTAAGTCCTTAACCAAATTGGCACTTCATATTTTTCATTCTTAAGGGGGGTGAATTTTGCCTCCTAACCTTTGATATATAACCAAATCCCCCTATAATATACAAGCCCCCATTGAAAATCTTTTTTTTTGTCTCTCTAATAGGGCATTCCACTAGACAAATTCCATTTGTGAAAGTTTTCAAAAAACACCTTTTCCCCAAAACTTATACACCAAGATCTCACTTTTGCTAGGGTTGACCACTCCTAACCTATTTCCTAAAAAATGGCATGCTTTTCAATCTATCCACTGACTCTGCTAACTTCATTTCCTTTAGGGCACATTTGGGTGCTGGAATACCAAATGCTGGATATGGTCAATTCTGGAAGATGCTACAATTCTGGAAGATACATATCCTAGAAATGATTTTTGGAATATGGGTTGGACCCGTTTGGTTCACCCAGAAGATGACTGAGAAGATGTATAAATAATTTTAATTGTTTATTTCTTAATTTTTTTGAATATGGTGTGTATGTGTGTATATATACACATATGTGTTGGAAATGAGATAAGTAACTGAGAGGGGAGGGGTGAATCAATTACTCCAAAACAAATCCTTTGTCCCTTAGATGTCTTAAGTACTTTAACACTGTTACTCAGTCAATTAAGATATTTTTCTGTAACTCGGGTGTCAAAGAAATCTTTATAATATCCAATGCAATTATACTTTAGTGATTAAGTGTAGAAACATAAAGCATGAAACAAATAACATATACACAGGTGACACCAAGATTTAACGTGGAAACCCAATATGGGGAAAACCACCAATGTAACTAGTTACTATTTTTCACTCTTCTGAAGTGAGCCCTATTAGGAACCAACCATGTTAAAGATTACAATAACACACTGTTAGGTGTGACCTTGTTAAAGGATTTAATCACCCTGTGAGGAGTGGCTTTGTTAGAGGTCTTCAACACTTCAACATAGAAATGCTATCTTGCGAGAGGATTTACAAAAAGACTATTAAGTCTACTCTGTTAAGAGATTTGAGATCATTGCTACAATTTTTAGAAAGTAACAATGAATCGACCTGTATGTGTAAGCAACTATCTTTACTGACTTAGATCTCTATTCTGATTATGACTAGATCCTTGCTGATTAGATATTCTATTGCAACTCCAAGTGATCTATACTCAATCATAATCCTATCTTATTTTTCCTTCACTCTTCATGTCACAAAATTCCACACTTCTCCTTTTGTACTTACTCTTGCACACATTCAATCCAAACTTGACCATTCATATATATGATAAGCCTTGTTAAGTCGGATTGAATATACTTTTGGATGATAAATCATAAATCAGTCGGCCTCATATAATCAATTAATTATAAAATTTAAATCATTTTTAGTCGGCTGACACTGAATTCCCAACCATGACTGAAATGCCCAAGTGACTAAGTCAACACTAAACTTCTTCAATACCGGACTGAACTCGGTCAACACTAAAACAACTCATTCTATTCACCAACTATGCTCAGTCTAAATGTAGACATTTGTGTATCATCACTACATAAGTGTATATACATGTGTAACATCAATGACAATACATAATTGAATAATTATCTTCAACAATATATGTATATATACATGTATATACATGTGTGTCATGTATATATATACATATGTGTATATATGTATACAATGTGTGTATATACACACACATACACACATACATGTGCACATTTGTGTATATATACATATTTATACATATACACATATACACACATATGTGTGTATATATACATACACATGTGTGTATATATACACATGTGTGTGTGCATATATACACACATATGTGTGTATACAATGCATTTCTTTTGGGAGATGACTTATATTTATAATGTGCTAATTGTTCTTTGTGACAATCAATTGGAATTAAGTTATTAGTATGAATGAAGAAAGTTCATGACCATATTGTCTATAATTTTTTGACTTTGCATATCGTATTATTTCTATGTGTGGCATAATTTTGGGTTACAAATGACATCATGACAGTCTACAAGATCAAATTAATGTGATGAATATTTCTGACACTACAAATATTTCTGACACAGTAAAAATGCAATCATTAAATTAAATACTACCTGAACCACAAACTACACTCATTACATAAACAGATTCCAAAAATGAAAATACTTTGCACGTTAAATGTTCTACACATTACATCTGGATATGATATGAATCCCTGCAATGCAATGAATGCCCACATTCAAGAAAAAAGATGAGTTAAACACAAGAAATTGTGTTGCAGTGTTTACCTCTATTTCTGCTAAATCATATTACCACAATCATCAATCTCTTCATCTAAGTTAATTTGTCCCTTTTCTTTTCCCCCAGTTGAGATGATTGAAAAATTTTATATAAAATTTTAGAAAAATATAAGCTAATATATTAAATTTTAGAAAAATGTTTTAACTATTGAATGGGTTACCAAATGTCATATTTAATATCTAAAACTGGAGAATATGTTGCATTTTTAGTCAACTGCTAAAATTAGTGTAAATGTAATTTGTAAATTTAGGTAGTTTACTGGATAATGTAATATATAATATCTAAAACTGTAGAAGTTGCTGCATTTTTGAATCATTTGTCAAAATTGGTGACAGGGGTAAATGTAATATCTAAATTGAGTCAATGGCTATCATGTAAATTGATATGTAAACTATTTTATTATTTAATACCATAAATATTATTTGGGAGGGGTTGAATTTTCCCCCTTCCTAAGGTTGCAAAGAATAGTCATAGCGGTGACCATTCTTTTAGGCCTAGTGTCTTTGCCTTAATGTTTTTTAGTTCCTATGCTATTTTTTACGGCATAAAATTAAACCTTTTTCTAATTTTTATTTCATTACACATAATAACTTACATTTGTAGTGTAGTGTAATTATAAAGTGTCGTTATATTATTTAATTATAACAAATTTTGGTAATATTTAAATAATTAGTGTTGTGTTATTATCAAGCTTTAATTTAAACATATGTGTTTAGTGTTTTTATATTAGAATTCATTTATCATTCATGTTAAGTGTGTGTTTGGATTTTGATTTAGGTTTTGTTTATTGAAGCTTGGATTTGAAGCTTAGAATTGACTTTTGACAGACGCATATATTTTTCGTTTGGATTCACTTTATTTTGTGTGTTTATATGAAATCTTTAGTTGAGCTTAGGGTTTCGTTTGTGTGTGAGTGAATTGTGGTATACATTAATTAATTGTTTGAAGTTTTTTTCACTTTGGCATCCACTCGTTGTTTGTTGGAAGTGTGTATGAACTTTAGGCATTTTCTATGTGAAAATTTATTGCTTGAACATTTTCACTTTGTGTGCATGTTTTAATTCTAGCATCCCTTTGTTGTATTTTTGAACTTTGTTTGAAGTGTGTGAGAAAACTTTGATATTTCCTAATACAATGAGGGGAGAGAGGGGGCATACATTTGAACTAACTTGTGTAAAGTGTGTTTAAATTATTTTACCATTAACATATATTAAGTTTACTCTTATTGTTTTTTTTAGTTTGTGTGTGTGGGTGTGTTTTCTCTTACTCTCACTTTCAAGAGCGTCCTAACTTTGGCACTCTATGTGCATGTTTGAACTTTGGTGTATATTTACTTTATATGTTTGAAGTATGTTTTAAATTTTTTATTCACCTTCTATGGTTGAGCTTAATTTGTGTGAAGCATGTTTAAACTTTGGTAATCATTTTGTGCGTGTGAACAAACTAGTGTGAAATGATTCTTTTTTATAACCATATTTTTTGTGTTGTAATTTTGTATTTGTTTATACATTTGAAATTTCAACTTCACTCTATGAATAGAGTAATAACTTTGACATTTACCTATGTTGCATGCTTGAAGTATAGTGTGAAGTATTGTGAATTTTGGTATTCATTTTGTGTGTGTTTCTACTTTGGTGTATTTGAACTTGAGTGTTTACTTTGTGTGTGGTTGAAGTAACCTTTTGGGAAACATTTTTAAGTTAGACTTGTCTTCATTTTTGTGTGTTTGAACAAAGTGAGTAGGTGAAGTGTTGTGTGTTTCAACAATTTGCATATGTGAAGTGCACTAACTTTAGGTATGTATAAACTTAAGTAGTTACTTTATATGTGTAAATGATGTGATAACCTATTTTTTAATGATTTTAATTTGACATGTGTGTATATTCAAGAGATTTCATATACAATTTTTGGGAATAAAAATTATTAAGTATTCAAATTGATGAAGGGGACTCCCCTTAATACCACAAGTACACGACAGAAACAAAGAGAAACAACAGAAATTTGCAAGAACAAAAAATTGGCTTCTTATTGGCTCCACAAATGTGGAATTACAAACTTCAGAA
>MU227425.1:265104-307862 GCA_018584345.1 Thuja plicata
TACTAAAAATAGTAAGTTTCCAAAAATAGCAGCTTTGTACAAAATAGCCCTTATTGAATAGAAAAACACATATTTTTGGGTGATGCAAGATTGCCCTTACACCCAGGATGCTCCTGCATCAAAAATTGAAATTTTTGGTGTGATTTGATCATTAAGCATCACGATATTCTTTGATAACAACATAATTTCATAATAGTATAATAATCAATGTTTTATCAGCAAGCCATAATTTAAACATGTTTGTTTAGTGTTTTAATTTTGAATCCATTTATCCTTGGATTAATGTTTTTGAATTGACTTTTGACAGTTTTTTTTGCATTTATTGAAGTGTGTTTGATTTAATGTGAGACCTAAATTCTAATATTTTATATTTACGCGACTAATGTTGATTGTTTTGTGACCTTTATAGACAATTTTTGGTATGGGTTATTTTCCTTTTATGGGATCTTGAATTTGGCATACCTTAGTGTTATCATATATGCATTACATACATGTATAGATCTTTATTGATCATTGTTTTGGTAACATAATATAAATATGATTAAACAAAATTGATGGCCTTGTTTATTTGCATTGTATGAATATTTTGTTATGATAGATTATAGTGCATTTAAAATGTGAATTTATGTTCATATTACGCAAAATGTGATAGTAACATTAAAAGAGTGAAAATGTGTATTTAGGATGTTGAATTTAAAATGTTAATGGCAATATCGTACTTTAGATATGATAATTTATTTATGAGTTAGTTCAGGGCTAGTGATCCTATGGAAATTTTAGAGTGACATGTTTGAATTTTTTTGAAACCACCCTAATATATTTTATAGAGGTTAAGGTCTTACATATTGTAATTTCCCTTGTGATGTGTATCATATAGTGTTGGTGTTGCATTAAAATTTTTTGGAAGCCATGAGAGGGGACAAAAAACTTAATACTTTATATTTCTAAGGTTTATAATTGATTTAAATTGTCAAATTAATATTGTTGATGTTTCTAATGGTTCTAAGTCATAACAATTAAATTTTATTTTTGTGATCTTAGAATATATTACTCATGACTTACGAACCCCTTTGGAACCATACATAACAAGATTCAAATTTATTTGGTTAAATATGCTAATAAGCATACTTAAGAAGCATTCACACCATGAGTGTGATAAGAAGACTTTACACCAACAGTGTGGAATGTTGAAGTATTGGTGGATGTTACACTTGGTAACTTCACAATTGAAGATGAAAGATTAGGATTTGATTTTTGAAGTTTTTCTTATTCAATATTTGAAATCCAAATGTATACTTATCCAAAAGAAAATAAAAACAATATTTAGAAAGTTAAATCGTTATTCAACACACACACACACACACACACACACACACATGCACATATAACTACATGCTACCCTATGTTTTGCATACATATTTCTTAGCATTGTGTTTAGGTGACTCTTCTCATTTAGTGTGATTTCTTAGCAATTAATGAGTCATAATTTTCTAAAGTCTATATTGGCCATTAGCAACAATATAAAGTTAGTAATTTTTTTAGAAATTTATGTAATCCTAGCCATTTATCTTCAAATAGGGGCCACATATATAATTAAAATCAAAGAAATTTTATATATGAAGGGTTATATATACTTGTAAATATATGAATTGTTAATTAATTTAATGAAAATAGATGAATAATAAATATAAATGATAATTACAAATGCATATATACTATTATTTTTTATTAAGTTGAACAACCTAGTAAGGGGACTGGGATGACCTTTACACAATCACAACCAAAAGGTGTTAATAAATCAATAGCACATACATAGAGGTGTTGACTATAAAAAGTGAAGGATTTACAACATGGCAAATAAAAGACCATTAACGACACACTAACAACGCAACTAGTAATCCATCTCTAGAGTGGGGATCCAACTCATTCACAACAAGGGGAGGAGAGATTGAAGAGTGATTATTCCTTTGTTGGTGGACAACCATCCAAGTGGCACTCTTCCAGTAGAGTCCCCACCAAACAACAATGGAACCCCAATTGTGGGACAACATTAGGAGTAGAGTGTTGGAAATACTATACATCTATCGTTGAAGGCTAGAGAAATTCATAAGTAGCAGTTGGAGAAGGGTCTGCATAGATAGAGGGGACTGCACCAGTACTAAGAGGTGGATAGGTTGTTCACTAGATTAGAGGATACCATTTTATCAAGAGCATCACCCTGAGGGGATCCTCATTAGCTTGTTAAGAATCCTGAGAGGTAGAATCAAAGGCTTGAATAGTCAAAAGATTATCATTTGCATCCTTCCACCTCCAATTCTAGAAATGATGATACTGACCTCCAACCCAAGAAGATAAGATAGAGAGATCAGAGAGGGAATCCCCCACTACCCTCTAGGGACAATAACAACATGGTGAATAAAATACCATTAACAACACACTAGAAAAGCAACTAGTAATCCACCTCAAGAGTGGGGAGCCAAATCACTCACAATAGGGGGAGGAGAGATTGAAGAGTGACTAATCCTTTATTGATGGACAACTATCCAAGCAACACTCTACTAGTAGAGTCCCCACCAAACAATAGTGAAACCCCAATTATGGGACAACATTACGAGCAGAGTGTTGGCAACACTGTACATCTATTGTTGAAGGCTAGAGAAAATCAGAAGTAGCAATTGGAGAAGGGTTTGCATGGCTAGAGGGGATTGCACCAGTACCAAGAGGTGGATAGGTTGTTCACTAGATTAGAGGAGACTAGTTCAACAAGAGCATCACCCTGGGGGGATCCTCATCAGCTTGTGAAGAGTCCTGAGAGGTAGAATCAGAGGCTTGAACAGTCAAAAGATCATCATTTGCATCCTTCCACCTCCAATGCCAGAAATGATGATACTGACCTCCAACCCAAGCATAGAAGAGATAGAGGGATTAGGGAGGGAAACCCTCCACTACCTTGTAGGGACAACAACAAAACTCACTTCAAACAATAAGTTATAAAGTTTACATTTATAATGAAGATCTATTCATATACAATATAATTGTAATAAAACTATCATTGTAAGTACTCAAGTTGCAAACTGAAGAGTTAGCAGGTTGGTTCTTTGAAATATTAATAATTTTTTGAGGTTATTGTTTGGATTTATCTATATCTACTTATACTTATTCTCATTCTATACTACTAATTGTACCCTAGACTAACTAGGTGTGCTTACCAAATGATACTTTAATTTTGCAATAGCAACAACATAATATAGGGGCTAGAGGCAGAAACCCATCCACCTCCAGTGCTAGAAATGACGGTACCAACCTCCAACCCAAGTAGAGAAGATATAGAGGGATCAGGTAGGGAAGCCCCCCACTACTCTCCAGAGACAACAACAAAACTCACTTCGAACAATGAGTTATAAAGTTTACATTTATAGTGATGATATATCCATATACAATATAATTGTAATAAAATTATCATTGTAAGTGCTATTTGGAAACTTAAGAGCTAGTGGGTTGGTTGGTTGAAATATTAACAATTTTTTGAGGTTATTATTTGAATTTATCTATATGTACTTATACTTCACATAATTATTAATGTATTTGACATTCAATTTATAATGGATTAATAATATTTAAAATTATAGATTGATATTTTAACAAATATTAGTATATATGCATGGGATAGTTAAGATTAATTAAGAACAACATAAGATTATTAAGAACAATATAAGATTAATTAAGAACAATATAATTAGGGTATAATAAATTGAAATAATAGAATTGTATAAAGGTTTCTTGGAAGCTGGGATGACATTGACTATATTCCCTTCACCTAATAAAGGAAGTTAGTCCCAAAATGAAAATTTTATGGATGACCCTAATAATAGCCCTTCAAAAAAATGTAATTTGAGTTATTCTCATTTCATACTACTACTTGTACCCTAGACTAACTAGGTGTGCTTACCAAAGGATACTTTAATTTTGCAATAGCAACAACATAATAGGTTAAGTTATGATTCATCCTCTTCTACATATACATTAATAAAGTCATTGAGGTCTCTTGACAACCTTGGTAACTGCAAAATATGTAGTAGTGTAAAGGGACAATTAAATTTGAATTCAAAATATAATTGAATATTTAGATAATGTCATTAGGAATTGAAACATTGACCTAATAGTAGGCCTTGACTTTAGGAAAACTGATCACTCTCATTCCATGCATGGAGACTTACCAAGGGATTATGTTCTAGGTGACTTAACTCTGAGGTGCCTCTCATGGGATACCTAACCCCACACTAGGAAAAATTTCACCTCAAGAAGTGTATAAAAAGATTGTTCCATGTTTCCTAGGTTTTGTGTAGGTGATACTACCTAGCAACCACACTAATCATCATGTAAAGAAAGGAACTAGTCTAAGAAAATTTATTAAAAAAATAGCTTATATACTCTTTTCACATTGAAATTTTAGGGCATTACATTTGACATATAGCTTGTATGTTTTAATTTTGACATATGCACTAATTATTTTTTGTTAAGATTAGGAGAAAAACAAGGGTGCTCTCCCCAAGGAACAAAGGTGCAAAAAAGGCCACAAATAGCCACTTATAACATACAACCCAAATAAGCCATTTACAACACTGACAAAAGGTTTCTTATAGAACAGAGGCCACATTTGGCCACTTACAACACACAAGCCAAATAGGCCATTAATTGTAGACAACCAAAAGCTACTTATAGAACAAGAAATAATTAACAAACAACCCACAAGAGTGGGGAGAAATTACAAGGGGGGTTTGAAAGGCTCTCCAAACCTTTACATTGGGTTTTGAAATGGTTCCCAAAACCATCCAACAATAAACAATCACATCACCTCAAAAAAAATTCAACCGCCCTTTTGTAAAACTCCTTTCAACCTTAAAAGAAAATGAGCCCACCTCTATAGGAGAAAAAAGGAAGAGGTCATTAGATTGGAGAGATAACCACACTTTCACCCCATGTTTGAGAAACCATGGAAAAAGAGAAGACCACAACTAAATAGAGAGTCGCCGAATACGTCAGCTACACCTAACATGTGAAATGGATGCATAAGAATATTGTGTTCAGCCTAGAATACAATCATGAAATTGAAAGTACCAGATATTCCTAGAGGCATACCATCAGAGAAGCTTCCTTGACCAATAGGATAAATCAAGAAAATAGCAGTAGTTGCTGCTCCATCTTGGCTTTTCGGTGAGAGATAGGGAGGGAAGTTATAATCAACCTCTTTCAACAAAGCAAATCTCTACCTCAATAGGGGATTCTTCCACCTCCATATGAATCGAAAAAGAGAGAAAGAAATAGAATGAGCCAAACCTTCTCCATAGCCATTAGAAGACACCCCACCTTAATAGGGGAAAACTCCACCTCTATAGGGGCCCCCATTTGGAAGAACCCATAGATAATTAGCAAAAGACTACTTCTGAGAAAAGAGTAGACACATTTGAGCTTCAATAGGGGAAAGAACAACTCCAAAACCTTCAATAATCCTTAACCAAAAATATCCATAGGCCAGAATGAGCACATGAAAACTAATTACAAATGATTGGTCACCAAATAAAATTAAAACTATTGTCCTTACCAATGAAAATAGATAATCTAACTGAAAAAGCACCAAGCTTAGATGTGGGCCAAATCAAAACCTTGGGACCAAAAATCTAATGCCACCACCTAAGAAATTCCTAGGGAAACCATGAGAACTACCATAGCCTCCAAAGCCCAAATAAAGCCATCAAAAAGACTTCAAAATCTGCTTAAATAAATGCCACAAAAAATAGGAAGAAAAAGTATAACTGACTAAATACACAAGGCCAAGCCCAAATAACCTCCACAAAGAAAAAATCCTCCAAGAATGACCTAACTAACACCCCTTAGGAAATAATAGAGGAATATAGGTGGAAATAAGAAGCACAAACCATTTCCATATCTCTACACCAACCAAGCTAGCAACCATTGATACCCAAATCTAGCAAAAAGAGAAAAACCCTAAAGCACCTATGTTAGTAAAAGGAAGCACAACCTAGGTTGCGGGCTACAACAAAACACCATGAATGTCGAAGTCCCTATACAAAGATATGGGTAGCCTGACTAGTATCCACTAGAGGATACATACCCAACAAAAACCCTTCACTCAACTCGTCGTAGGACCACCAAAAAAATCATGGATCCAACTCATCACATAGACAACAAATACAAAAAAAATGTCTAATCCTGTGTTGACTCCCAAAATGGTTGAAAAAACATCAACGCCCACAACAAGGACCCACCTAAATTGATCCATAGGAAACCAAAAATATCTCACTGCAATCTAGGAGATAATCCTTGCACAATTATTTAGAATGTGCAGATTGGCCAAATAGACCAACTCGCACAACAAAGGTGACAAGCTCTCACAAAGGGAAACAAAACCACCACCCATCACCAAAAACACCAGCCTAGAGAGAGAGAAGGTGGACAACGTAGAAAAACCACTACCATAAATTTCTTAGACAACAAAACCCAAATAAGAAAGCACCCACACCAAAGAGATTAGCAGTCCATCTATAAGAAAACCTAGGAAGAGGGCCACATCTTCATCCTCCTCTCCATTTGAGTCAACATCCCCATCTTCTGTAGCACAACCTTCACTTGGAACCCTTTCCCTGCTCCCATTCTCCCTCTCCATATTCAAAATCAAATATTGTAGATTCATATACTCTAATTGTTTATTTGAAGTGACTTTCAAACTTTCATATTTACTGTGTTTCATTTTGGCATCCACTACCTTTTGGAGCTATATTCAAACTTTAGGAATTTATTTTTAGACTTTTTTTTCACTTTGTGTACATTTATTTTTAGAACTTTAGTATTTATTTTAAGCGCATGTTTGTATGTTGGCATCTTCTTATTGTATTTTTTTACCTTTGTGTGTTTGTATTTTGGCAGGTTGCTATTGTATTTTTAAAACTTTGTGTGAAGTATGTGAGTGAACTTTGACATTCCCTTTTCTTTGAGTAAAAATGACATTTCTTTATTGTTTCAGTAAACATTGACATCACCTTTTATAGTTTGTAGTTTTTTGGCATTCACTTTGTATGTGTGTGTGTGTAAACATTGACATCGCCTTATATAGTTTGTAGTTTGTTGGCATTCACTGTGTGTGTGTGTGTGTGTGTGTGAAGTGTGTGCTTGAATTTTGACATTTAATTTATTCATATGGTTGAATTTTAACATACATTAATTATTTATTTGAATTTTTAGTTAAACTTATTTTTTAGTTATATTTCATTTTGGCATCCACTAGTTTGTTGGAAGTGAGTTTCAATTTTAGGAATCTACTTTGTGTATATTTATTGTTTGAATTCTAGTATTCACTTTGTGTGAATGTTTCTAAATTTCAAATCCTTTTATGATATTTTTAAACTTTATTTGTAGTGTGTGAGTGAACTTGACATCTTATTCAGGGAAGGAGGAGAGGGGCAATGTATTTGATCCAGTTTCATCTTCAAGAGTGTTCTAATTTTGACACTTATTTTATGCGCATGTTTGAACATTGGTTCATTTACTTTGTATTTGTGTGACATGTGTTTTACTTTTTGACATTAATCTTCTATGTGTTTAGTTTTAGATTTATTTGTGAAGCCACCCAAGATCAAAATGGTTGAAGGAGAGCAAGACAAGAATCTAGATATGAGAAAACTAAGCACTCACTTAGCACTAAACTAGCATTAATGAATAAGTGAGCTAGTGAACTTGGCATAGGGAGAGTTGATGGTTGATTATATAGAAAAATATAAGCATATAATTCCAAGAGGAATAATAACTCCCAGTTGCCCAAATAGGAGGGACTTTAACCTACCTAGTAAATACCAAAAATATAGTTATGCCAACTTAGGTAAAGACAAAACTAATTAATATTTTCTTTTTGAACATGTTGTCTCTTGTCTATGCTCGTGCTATTGCATCTAGGGTTTCCACCAATTCCTCTATGGTGGCAGTTTGTGGGATTCATGGTGTCTTTCCTGCCTAACCTGTGTTGTAGTCTGTTGGGCCTGGTTCATCCTCCACCTTTGTTTCTTTGGGGTCATCCTCTCATTTGTCTTTGACTCATGTTGCCCATTCTTTTGTGGGTGGGGAACCGAGGTCTGTTCCCTCTGGTCCTCTTGGACCTGCAACAGCCAGTTCTCCTCCTTTTTCCTCATAGGATGTTTTAGATGTGTTTGTGGGCTCTGGAGGTGGTCAAGCCAAGGGCTCCTTACCCTCAACTTCAATAAATTCTAAGTCTCCCATTGCTCCCCATTCTTCATTGTTGGCTACGAGTCTTGTACCTGGGGTTTTGAAGAAGAGTTATTTGGTGTCTAAACCTTTCCTTGTCTCCAAATCCATTGCTATTTCCTTGGATGTGGAAACAATGGCTGAGATTGAACATACTACATCTATTTTTTTAGTCCATTGGGTTATATGTAGATTCAGGGGCTTTTGGTCAAGTCTTCCAGAGCTACATGCATGGATATCCAAACATTGGGAGCCTATCATGGTTGAAACAACATCAACACCCGCAACAATGATCCACCTAAATTGATCCATAGGAAACCAAAAATATCTCTCTTCAAGCTAGGAGACAATCCTTGCACAATCATTTAGAATGTGTAGATTGGCCAAATTAACCAAGTTGCACAACAAAGGCAACAAGCTCTCACAAAGGGAAACAAAACCACCACCCATCACCAAAAACACCAACCTAGAGAGAGAGAAGGTAGACAACGTAGAAAAAACACCACCATAGATGTCACAAACAAAAAAACCCAAACAAGAAATCACCCACACCAAAGAGATTAGCAGTCCATCTACAAGAAAACCCAGGAAGAGGACCACATATTCATCCTCCTCTCCATCTGAGTTAACATCCTCATCTTCTGTAGCACAACCTTCACTTGAAACCCTTTCCTCGCTCCCATTCTCACTCTCCATATTCAAAATCAAATATTGTAGGATTCATATACTCTAATTGTTTGTTTGAAGTGACTTTTAAACTTTCATGTTTACTATGCTTCATTTTGGCATCCACTACTTTTTGGAGCTGTATTTGAACTTTTGGAATTTATTTTGACTTTTTTTGTTCACTCTGTGTGCATTTATTTTTAGAACTTTAGTATTCACTTTAAGTGTATGTTTGTATTTTGGCATCTTCTTATTGTATTTTTTGAACTTTGTGTGTTTGTATATTGGTAGCTTCTTATTGTATTTTTTAAACTTTGTGTGAAGTATGTGAGTGAACTTTGACATTCCCTTTTGTTTGAGTAAAAATGGCATTTCTTTATTGTGTTATGAGTACATAGGTCATACACATAGAGCAAGGTGGTTAGACGAGCAGTTCAAGTTGTGTAAGGATATTTTTCCCCTCGGTACTATTGTCTTTATCATTGATTTTGCTAAGAATTTACACTAAAACCTCAAAATGAGGTGCAACCTATGTATTACCACTCTACACAAGTTACAATTTTTGTACACATAGAATTCAAGCATGCACATGATAGTATAGAGGAGGATAGAAAGGTTATAAGAGAGTATCACTTTTATATCAATGATGATCGTGCTCATTCGTCAGAGTTTGTGCAAGGATGCTTTATAGTTTTTTGTGATAGTTTAAGGGAAAGAGATATAAGATACAACCAACACATAATATGGTCATACAATTGTACCACACAATTCAAGAATGCAAGGATGTTCTACTGGTTGACTAGGATGCATGTGAAAAGCAGTGTGCAACGTTTTTGGAATTTCACTGAGGCGGGGCATGGAAAGGGAGAGCATGATGGTGCGGGAGCATGTGTGAAAAGATCTCTTGTAGATATGTTTGGTTAATACATGAAGCTAGCATTGAAAACTATGTAGATTATTGTACACTTGCAGGATCAAGTGACATGCATTCATTTAGAAGTTCAAATGCAACATCATTAGCTATTTATACTAGACAGATTGCATGCTTTTGCTCTTCGTGTATGTAGTTTGTGTGGGCTGAATGTGAATCAAGAGACTGAGTTGACCAATGGTATTTTAGACATTTGCAAACCCTAGATACATATCAACTTCCTAGAGCACTACAACTGAACCAGATTGAAGCATCAAAAGATTTTCATCATGTATTTGACCTAGTTGAAATATGTAACTTCTAAATTTATTACTTAGGTAAAATCAATTTTAGGCTCAAATTATTAGTGCTTTATGTTGATTTTGGTATTAACTTATATCCATCTATTAAATACAGGTCATGTAAATGCAGTTATTACAGATGAGAACAATGAAGAAGGAACATATTAGTTTTTGTCTCTTTGTTTTGAGGCCAAAAAAATTGACAACTACAATCATTGATGGAGAGGGTATGGAGTGTTACTCAACTGATGGTGATGATGATGAAGACAGAGATCAAAGGTATACAAGATTGTAGAAATGATTAGATCAATTTCTATTTTATCATTAATGTCAAGAAATTGATTTTTGGTTCATATTAACTTTCCATATCTTTCAAAATATGATTTAATTGGGCAGTTAATACAAATAAGACAGTGATAAGATTATATTGGTATACTTGTTTTCTACTTTACATTTGATGTTGTCAAGTTGGTAAAGGGAACAGTTAAGCTACCAAGTAAGATGAAGTCTTTCAGTGAAGTGAAGTGCATCTCAGTAAGAGACATGTCATTAAAGAGACACTAAGAGTAAGCCAAGACACCGAGTACATGAAAGTTGGTTACCGAGCATAAAACAAGGATTAGATCGACATTTAATGCAAAGCCACAGTGATCAAGAAGATTCCAAGGACAACGAATGAGTTAGTTATAGAGATCTATGATCATGAAAATTCAAAGTGATAATCTATGGTAAAGATCAAGCAGCAAAAGTGATGGTACCACTTCCAAGAAAAGTGCAAGTTCTGAGGTGATGCTAACAGGGTTTATTGTGTATCAAATTTATTGAATCAGTTCAAAAATTTGATCTGACAGCTGAGAGTAATTGAAGGAAAACCTAATCAAGGATATTAAGAGGCAAAAATAGAGTCTATATAAGGGATGAAATTGAATGATAGAGAGGTTGGAGAGTTGAAGTGTGGATGTGCTACTGAGTGAAGCAAAGAGAAGGAAAAGGTGAAATATAAGTCTAGAGAAGAGATAGATGAAGTATTAATGTCAGTAGTCAAAGAGTGCATAAGGGATCTGATCAAGAAAGAGGTAATTGTAGTATTACAGATCAAATTCTATATTGTTTCTTATAAACATTTGTAGCAGAGAAATATCTTAACCAAGTGGACTTAATAGTCTTTTTGTAAAATCCTTGTGAAAGGTGACATTCTAAAAGAGTGTTCAAAGCCCTTTAACTAGGTCACTCCTAATAGGGTGATGATCATACCAGATCTGAGGTAAATCCCCTAATAGAGTCACATTTGACAATTTGTATTATAATCTTTAACATGATTGGCCTCTAACCGAGCATACTTCAGAAGAGTATTTTCATTTGTGGGTGACAATTCCCACAGGTTTTTCCCAAATTGGGTTTCCTCATTGAATACTGGTGTCATATGTGTTGAATGTTTATTGTGCATGTAATCTGTTGTTTACTTAAGTTTTTGATTGTTATATTTAAGTTATTGGTGATTTGGTTACTGTTGTAGTTTGTCTTACTGAGTTGAATCAGAATTCAAGTTTAAAGGTTTAAAGATTCATTGTTATCTAATTCACCCCCCTCTTAGTAAACCAACAATTGGTATCAGAGTTGAGTACTCTGAAGAGATAAGTTTTTATAGACTTGATTAAAAGATCTGAAGATATATAAGAGGGACGTACCAAAGTTGAATAAGGATAACTTCCCTACATGGAAAAGTAGGATGAGGTTGCACTTATCTGGAACTAGAGAGTATGCAATATACTATCTTGACAATGAGTATTCACCACCAACATTTGGGTCTATGACACTTGAGAAAATAAGAGAAAGAAAAGATCACACACAAGTTATGATTGAGATATCCTCTTCTCTCACCAACCTAGAGTTCAATGACCTTAAGGATGTGATAAAAAAAATAGATGTGGGATAAGATTGCATTGGTACATGGTGGAGATCAACATGTTTAGAAGGAAAAAGCTGAAAGTTTGAGAGGCAAGTTTGATTCTATGAGAATGAAATAATGTGAAACTGTACACAGTATAATGCAATACTGAAGGAAATTGTGAATGATATTAGAGGTGCTAGAGGACATATTGAAGAAGAAGATGTAACAAGTAGACTATTGAGAACATTGTTGCCTATATATGCCATCAGAGTATCTGCAATACAAGAAGTGAGATCCATTCCTTAGATGATAGTTTCACTGGATGCTACAATTGGTAAGTTGATTGCTTTTGAGCTAAATAATTTTGATAATAGTTTGTCTGTCACTACTAGGATTGAGTTTGCATTTAAGTCATCTTTGAAAATTGTAATCTCTAGAGAGTCTAGATCTAGTGATGGTTATGCAAGTAGTGCTAGTGAAAGGTTTTATAGTTGTGAAAGTGAGATAGAAGACCTATATGTCGAAGATGAAAGAAATGAAGCGGAGTTTGAAGCTCTACTATCTAGAAGACTACATAGAGGAAAATGCAAGTACCAAGGTAAGCTACCTTTGAAATATTTTAAATGTATCAAGATCGGTTACATTGCAACTAGATGTCAAGACAATGACAATGATGAGAAGAAAGACAACTATGATGATAACAAAAGAGAAAACATATTAAGGAGATTCCAATATTTCAAGAAAAAAGGTAAGAAGTCATGCCACATTGCTAATGAAGGACTAACTGATGATGATGATGGTGAAGAAGTTGTATGTGTTTTTATCAAGGATGATTCTGATGGAGAAATGTCTAAAGAATAAAAAGCCCTAATATCACATGTAAGCAAGAATGATACCTGGATTATAGATAGTGGTTAACTGGTAACACACTTAAGCTCATTACTATGGAAGAACATGATGGAGGGTATGTCATATTTTGTAATGATGTTCCATGTCCCATGAAAGGTAAAGGTTCTATAATTTTGCTAGATAATACAAGATGTGATGATGTCTATTGGGTTGAAGGACTAAAGTATAATCTGTTAAGTGTGGTACAACTGAATAATATAGGACACCAACTACAGTTTCAGAATGGAAAGGTAAAAGTATTTGATTAGAATGGAAGACTGATTGCCACTGGAGAACAATCTAAAGGTAATGTATTCTACCTTGATACTTCTACAAATAGTTGTCTATTTGCTAAAGTTGAGGATGCATGGTTATCACACAAGAGATTCTATCATGTGAATTTTGACAACTTAATTAAGGTAAGAAAAAAGAATAAAGTTAGAGGTCTACCGAGATTAGATAAACCTGAAAATGTCATGTGTAAAGGATGTCAATTTTTATAAGAAAATCTTACACTACTCAAGGAATTTTGGAATTAGTGCACACTGACCTATGTGGACCGATGAGAACACAAAGTTACTATGGTGATAGATATATAATTTTATTTGTTGATGATTATTCAAGAATGATGCCTGTCATGTTTTTGAAAGAAAAATATGATGCTTTTCAAATATTTAAGTGGTATAAGGCGAGAGTTGAGAAATAGACTGGAAGATAATTAAAATATTTGAGATCTGATAGAGGAGGAGAGTTTACATCTGACAAGTTTACACTTTTCTACAATGAACATGGAATAAAGAGACAAATGTCTACACCGAGGACACCATAGAAGAATGGTATAGCAGAAAGGAGAAAGAGATACATTGTTTATTGTGCAAGAACTTTGATGATTAAGAAGGGTATTTCTCAAATATTTTGCAGAGAAACAGTTAGCACTGCAACTTATACAATAAACCAAGTACAACTAAAGAAAGGTACAAACAAGACTCCATATGGGATATGGTATGATCATAAACCCAATGTAAGTTATTTCAAAGTATTTGGAAGTAGATGTTACATTCTGAAATATGCTAGAGATGGAAAGTTTGATTCTAAAGGAGATGAAGGAATATTCTTAGGATATTCTACAAAGACCAAAGCTTACAAATATTTGAACAAGTCTACTAACAAAATTGTATAAAGTGAAAATGTAAGGGTTGATGAATTTGCAGAGAAAAATGATGGAGACAACAAGAAGGAACCTGAGGACTACCAAAGATTTGTATATGTTCAACCTGAGATTCCTGATACCTTAACGAAATCACAAACCAAGGAGGAAGCTGATTAGAGAGAACCACCACTGAATGATGAAAATGAAGAACTTCCACCACCTACCGAGCCTATTCTAGCTAGGTATGTGAGAATACACCACTCACTGAGCAATATTATTGTAGACAAGAATGATGGAATTATGACAAGAAGCAAGGTAAGAGATAATACATGCTTAATTTTTGAATTAGAGCCAAGAAGAGTAAAATATGCATTGGAGAATGAAGATTGGGTTAAAGATTTGAAAGAAGAGATAAATCAATTTGAAAAGAACAACACGTGGACTTTGGTACCAAGACCTAAAGATAAAAATGTTATTGGTACAAAGTGGATTTTTAGAAACAAAATGAATGAACATGGAGATGTAATCAGAAACAAAGCAAGATTGGTTTGCAAAGGTTATGCACAAGAAGAAGGTATTGATTATGGTGAGACTTTTGCACCTGTTGCTAAATTAGGAGTTAGAATTCTACTAGCATATGCAGCTTAAAAAGGATTTAAAGTTTATCAAATGGATGTCAAGTCTACATTTCTTAATGGTATTCTTGAAGAAGAATTTTATATAGAACAACCTGAAGGATTTTTTGAGAATACTAACAAGGACATGGTATATAAAATGCACAAGGCACTGTGTGGTTTGAAACAAGCACCTCAAGCATGGTATGAAAGGTTACATTCATATTTAATCAAGATTGGATTTTAAAGAACAAGTGACAACAGTAATGTGTATCTGAAATGTGATAGTAATAACAAGATTTTGATTGCTGAAATATTTTTTGATGATATTATTTTTGGAGGAAATAACACATTATGCAGATCTTTTGCTGAGGAGATGAGAAAGGAATTGGTGATGTCCATGAGAGGGGAGATAAAAATATTTATTGGACTACAAATACAAGTCAAGGATGGGATCTACATCACATAATCAAAGGACACCAAGGAGATCCTAAAGACATTTGGTATGGAAGAATCAAGACCAGTTGGAACATCGATGTTTACTGGTTGCAACTTGTCAAAAGAAGATGAGTCAAAGGAAGTGAATGAGACACTCTACCGATCAATGATTGGTAAGTTACAATATGTTGTACATAGAAGACCTGATATTTCTCGTGCAATAGGTATTGTTGCAAGATTCTCTACCGATCCAAAGGAATCACACATGTCTTCAGTCAAAAGAATATATAGATATCTGAAAGGTACTGAAGACTTCGGTCTACTATACAAGAAAGGGGGAGATTTTGATTTGAAGGTCGGCACTAATGTTGATTGGGCTAGAAACATTGATGATAGGAAAAGCACAAGTGGGGGGAGCTTTCCTTTTAGGAGAAATATTAGTGACATGGCTGAGTAAGAAATAAAGTTTTGTATCACAGTCTATTATCGAGGCTGAATATATTGCTACAACTATGAATTGTGCAAACATTGTATGGATCAAACAACTACTTGAAGGTATGCAAGAGGAGATTACCAATCTAGATACATTTTTTTGTGATAATACTAGTGCTATCAATATATCAAAGAATCTGGTGATGCATTCTAAGACCAAGCACATTTCTATCAAATATCATTACTTGAGAGAACAAGTTCAAGACAAGCACGTGATATTAGAGTATGTGAATTCAAAGGGGATGTTAGCATATATATTCACCAAGCCACTATTGAAAGATGTTTTTGAGTATCTCAGAGGTAAATTAGGGGTCCTACCTCTCTCCAACATTTACTAGAGCAAGATGCATGTTGCATTAATTCTATAATTCTTTAGAATATCTATTTTGTTAGTTGATGCTAGTGTTCACACTTTGGGTGATGTTTGAAGTTTTGAAAATTAATTATGTATTAAATGAGTTATCAGTACATGCTAGGTATAATCCACTGCTTGAACAAGTTTTCAGGAGTATGTATCTTTGGCATGGTTTTCAAAGAGGGAGAATGAGTGATTGATGATAAAAGAACAGAAAGAGGGAGAATGGGTGATTGATGAAACATAATGAGAAATGAAAAATGTTGATGAACACAAAGGGAGAACACAAACAAGAAACTCAGAGGGAGTAAAGAAAAAATAGAGATATCAGAGTATGTCATCATCAATTGATACTATTGCCATCAATGCCAAAGAGGGAGATTGTTACTCAATTGATGGTGATGATGATGAAGACTAAGATCAGAGGTATAAAAGATTGTATAAAGGATTAGATCAGTTGTTATTTTTTCATTAATGTCAAGCAATTGATTTCTAATTCACATTAAGTTTTCATATCTTTCAGAGTATGATTTAATTGGGCAATTAATGCATATCAGACAATGATAATATTATATTGGTATAGTTGTTTTCTACTTTACATTTGATGTTGTCAAGTAGGTAAAGGGAACAGTTAAGATAACGAGCAGGATGAAGTCTGTTGGTAAAGGGAAGTGTATGTTGGTAAGAGACATGTCGGTAAAGAGACACTGAGACACCAAGGCATTGAGAGCAAGACAAGACACCGAGTACATGAAATTTGGTTACCAAGTATAAAAAAGGATCAGGTCAACAATTAATGCAAAGCCACGGTGATTTGGAAGATTCCAAGGATGAAGAAGGAGCTAGTTACAAAGATCTACAATTAGGAAAATTCAAAGTGATAATCTATGGTAAATATTAAGCAACAAAATTGATGGTACCACTTCTAAGAAAAGTGCAAGTTCTGAGGTGATGCTAACGCGGTTCACCTAGTATCAAATTCATTGAATCGGTTCAAAAAGTTGATCTGATGGCTAAGAGTAATTTAAGGAAAAACTAATCGAGGAGATTAAGAGGCAAAAATAGAGTCTATAAAAGGGACAAAATTGAATGATAGAGAGGCTGGCAAGTTGAAGTGTGGATGTGCTACCGAGTGAAGAAGAGAGAAGGAAAAGGTGAAATACAGTCTACAGCAAAGATAGATGAATTATTGATGTGAGTATTCAAAGAGCGCATAAGGGATCTGATCAAGCAAGAGGTAGTTGTAGTATTACAAATCAAATTCTATATTGTTGCTTATTAACATTTTTAGTAGAGAAATCTCTTAATTGAGTGGACTTAATTGTATTTTTGTGAAATCCTTGTGAAAGGTGACATTCTAAAAGAGTGTTCAAAGCCCTTTAACCAGGCTACTCCTAACAAGGTGAAGCTCTTAACATAACTGAGGTAAATCCCCTAACAGGGTCACATTTGACAATGTGCATTGTAATCTTTAACAAGATTGTCTTTTAACTGAGCATACTTAAAAAGAGTATTTTCACTTATGGGTGACAATTCCCATGGAGGTTTTTCCCAAATTGGGTTTCCTCATTAAATGCTAGTGTCATTTATGTTGAATTTTTATTGTGCATGTAATTTTCTATTTACTTAAGTTGCTGATTATTATATTGAAGTTATTGGTGATTCTGTTACTGTTGTATTTTGTCTTACCAAGATGAATCAGAGTTCAAGTTTTAAGGTTTAAAGATTCACTATTATCTGATTCACCCCCTTTCAGTAAACAACATTGAATACCCAATAGGATCCATTGTTGTGATAGGGACATGGCTTAGAAGGTACCGTTGTTGAGTTATATTAAGACCTCTTAAACTCATCTTATTACACTTTGCATTGATTTTGGCATTAACTTACCCTCTACAAAATGAATGTACCCTATCAAAGATTCTAATCACTGGTTGTTTTAGAACTTTGAGACACATAGAGACACACTGGTTGTTTTAACTTATCCCTCTTCATGTTACTCTAACCTTGTTGTTGCAACAAATATTCAATTGATTAAATATTGTGGTAGACCTCTTAACAAGAATTTGTGGAAAGTTTGTGAATCTGACCACGGAGAAATACTTGACATAATAAGGGTTAGAGCTAATCCAAAAGGTTCACTTGATTGAGTCTGGGCCATGCAGAAGAATGATTCTACAATATGGTAGAATTATTTTGATAATTTTGTATATATCTTTTGTGAAACGTTGTAACTTCTCTTTTTTGGAGGTGCTCTATGTACATATTTAAAGGCTAAATTTTATATATAAAAACAAAAATGAGCTGTAATATGCATATTTATATGCCAAATTTTGTATATATAAATGGTTATGAGTTTTCATGTGTATATTAGATGCCAAATTTTTTATATAAAAGTGGCCATGGAGCTGATTTACAAATATTGAGAGGACAAATTACGTATATTGTACCATTTGATTATAAATATATATTGAATTTTTTATCGTTACATTTGTATATCCTAATGTATACCATTTGGTTATAAATACATGTAGAATTTTGTATCATTACATGTATGGATTTTGTATCATACCATTCATGATGTAATAAAATGCAAAAAATTGTTAATTATGATGTAATAAAGAGCAAAAAATGTTAATTATGTATCCTACCTTGGACTATAGATGGTGAATTTTATATGCAAGGTGTTTGAGTGATTGATCTTTCAAACCATTCATCGTGGCCTTGAATCGTCTGTTCCATTAGCTCTAATTGGCTGGGTAAACCCCAAGAACAACCTTGTTTTTCCCGCGCAGTTGTTCGAATGTTGTGAACCACGCCATATCCGAAGTGTCCCTAAGGTGCATTATGCATCATTGGGAAGCGATCTTTTGAGGCCCACATATCGGAGCTTGTGTGATGTATCAGAAAACCTTTAGATTCTATGAGAACATGCTATAGAGGCCTACAATAACCTATCTCAATTTTGGGAGATTCAACTTCATTTTAACTTGGCAATACAATCTTAGTTTATGTTAAAACTTGTAGTGTGACTCAGTTAAAACAAGAAACATGGTGTATCCTTCAAATCATTGATTGTGGCCTTGAACCATCTATTCCATTAGCTCCATTTGGCTGGGTAACCCCTAGGAACAACCTTTTTTTTCTCACACAGTCGCTTGAACTTTGGGAACTATGTCAGATCAAAGTGTCCCTAATGTGCACTAAGGACCATTGGTCAGTGATCTTTTGAGGCCCACATCTTGGAGCTTGTGTGATGTATCAGAAAACCATTAGGTGCTATGGTACCATACTACAAAGAACCACAATAACCTATCTCAATTTTGGGAGATTCAACTTTGTTTTCATTTGGAAATGCAATCTCAGTTTATGTCAAAACTTGCAGTGTGGCTCAGTTAAAACGAGAAACATTGTGTATCTTTAAAACATTTCATCGTGGCCTCAAACCTTCTACACCATTAGCTCTGGTTGGCCAGGTAAACCCCAGTAAAAACCTTTTTTTTCCCACACAGTCGCTTGAACAATGGGAACCACACTGGACCAAAGTGTCCCTAAGGTGCACTAAGCACCATTGGGCAGCGATCTTTCGAGGCCCATATCTCAAAGCTTATGCGAGGTATCAACAAACCGTGAATTGTTATGAGACTATACTATGAAGGCCTACAATAACCTATCTCGGTGTTGGGAGATTCAACTTCATTTTAATTTGGAAATGCAATCTCATTTTATGTCAAAACTTGCAATGTAGCTCAGTTGAAATGAGCAAAACTGCATATATTTCAAACCCTTCGTCGTGGCCTCAAACCGTTTGTCTGCACCATTAGCTCTAGTTGGCTTATTAAACTTGAAGAACAACCTTGTTTTTCCCACACAGTCGCTCAAACGTTGGGAACCACACCAGACCAAAGTGTCCCTAAGGTGCACTAAGCACCATTGGGTGGAAAGATGTATATTAGTGTTATCTTCCATTTGTATTAATTTCATATCTCCATGCAAACTTTGTCTTGTGTTAGGGAAGACACAAAACATGTGTTTTTTTTTGTCTCAGTCCATGATTGGAAATAAATTGGAGTTGTTGCAAGGCTATGAATGCCAAGTAGTATCCTTGGAAGGGTGGTGAAGGTGTAGTGGGGTGTGTGGGAGAATGATATAAATGTTTCAACTCATGGTGTGGGAGAAGAATATACATGTTCCAACTATCTTATGGTTTCTTATTTGTTACTGTAAACAATGTTAAGACAATAGGGTCTTATTTTTTTTCCTAGGGTGGATGGAGGGGTTAAGATTTGTGTTTTGACTATGGAAGAGTGAGTCATTAATGTGACCTTTAGTACCCTTGGGTTTGTGTGTACCTAATTGGTATTGGGATTTGTGTCTACAAGTAACTAGGAGTCCTAATTACGTAAGGAATTGTGGAAGTAACATTTCAATACTTGGTGTGTTTCAAGAGTTGGAAGACCTCAAGATGGATTTGGGAAAGATGAGTATGCCTAAGGTGATGTGTGTCAGTGGTTTTATGGGATTTGGGAGTAGGAGTGAGTCTTTGGGGTATTGAAGCAACCTAAGGGGCTAGTAGTCTAGTGAGGGCTTAGGTGTTTGTTACCTATTGAATAGGTGAGTTGGAAGGAAGATCTCCCTAATAGGTTGAGATTGGTGGATGTTCAACAAGCTCAAGCCTCCATACAATAAATACATATGAAACAGTGACAAAATACAACTTTGGACTATGACTATGACAATGATTCTAATTTCAGCAGTGATCGACTCCCAGGAGTGACTTTTCAACTTCCTTTTTCAAGATTTTCCCCTCTTTCAACTTTTTACAAAAACATTGCTTGACAACTTTTCTTACATTTTAGCAACTTTTACATCTTGATGCCTAAGGGGTTAAAATTGAGGGAATAATAAAAAAGGTCAAAAGTGACCTTAAAAACCATTATTAAGCTAAATCTAATCAAAATTCATCAAAAATCCATAATTTCCTATTTGAGGCTAATCATACCAGAGCCTCAAATGGATCTCCTATGCTCGTAGGATGAAAACTCACTGATGAATCAATTATGATCATTTCCTATAGTGTAAGTGATAAAATATATTATAGTCATGTACAAAAAGGAAGTAGGGTTTTCAAACAAACAAGAAAGCAATCTGAAAGGATTTATTAAGAGAGTTTCAACTCTGTTGTGCACTTAGTAAAAAAGAGTTAAGAAGACAAGCATACCTCTTCCCTGTTTTTGTTGGAACCCATCTTTGACAAGTAGGACTTCTAACAAAATGAAATTGTAGAGCATTAGTGGGAAGATTCGAATGGGGCTGTAATAGGTGAAAGACAATTAATACAAGTTAATAACCCAAAGTTTTTGACAAACTCTAAAAAACTAAAAATGAGTGTACTTACATCTAAACAGATATGTTTAACATATGTAGAATAAATGCACAATAGAGCCTTAGATAATTCTCTTGTACTCTTAGGAGGCATTGTCAAATCTGAGGCAACTATTACCATTTCCTATTTGAAAAATGATAACATATGTTATAACTTCATAGAAGTATTTAGAGATTTCTAACAAGAAAGAATGCAATTAAAATTGAATCTGAAGATGTTACCTCTTCCCTATCTTGAACCTTAGTGACATCAGGTGCATTCATTAATTCCATAAAACCCATTTGTTTCTGCATATAGAAAAAATAAATTAGGTGCATTCATCAATATCTACATATACAAGTTTAATCCTAATACATTTCAACAAATGAATTTAAATTATATTAAATTACCTTCTATTGTTTGGGTGTTCGGGAGGATTTCTTTTTCTTCCTGAAAGTGCTGGAGGATTGCTTTCTCACACGAGATGTCCTTGAGGCAAGTGGGGTAGACTAACAGAAATAAAATTAACATAAGTGAAAAGAACATGTATAATATTAAATCAAAGTAAAAATATTCTAAATCTAAATAGTATTTCAAAGCTATCTAGGCCAAAGTCAATGGCCTCAAGAATAATATCATCAAATTGGGACATCTCAGCCCTTGATAAGCCCTATAAACACCAAGTAATGATATATATATATATGTATATATATATATATATTGTATTTTTAACATATTTACAAATCTTTACCTCGGGTGGTGAAATTACTCATGACCTTGGAGTCTACTAAAAAGAACATAGTGTACTCCTACCACATGTTGCTCCCTATGATGCATATGATTTATATGTCACTTTAAATTGTTCTAAAAAAATTATTTACTTTTATAAGATTTAGGTGATTAATTGATAACATGTTGAATAAATATAAATAAACACGTGTCTGATCGCAACATAACAAGATACTCATCAGTTTTTTGGTGAGGGCCATATCCTCTAGAGTGGAAGCATGGCATCTACTCCCGCAACATGTACACAAATGCGATGTCGAACCATCTGCATTCATGTCATTGTCTTTACTAGAACATAAACTCTAGTTGTTGGCACACAAATGCTTAATGGGCTGGCCCATACCAAATGATGCATCTACTGATGATGGAGGTGTCGCAGGTGCTGGTCTATCCTCTAATCCAGCTAAGTGTGTTTCATGATCAACAATGAAACCAGTCAATGATGTAGCTACTTGAAGAGTCTATAACTCCATAAACTCCTTTAGGGTTATTGGGACAATGACATGAACCATGGGTTTAGGAGCTACATGCCTCCTATGCTATGGGTCTACCACCCTACGAGACCCAACTCTATCCTACGTAGAGCCTCTCCCTCTACCCTATAACTAATAGATATATGGCTTCAATTCATGGATAAACTCACAATAAAGCTTTCTCAAAAAACATAGTGGCACCTCCCAATTGTTGCAAGGTGGTTGGCCAAAGACCATATACCACTTATCCCAAAAAGTTTCTTTCATCCTAGGGTGAACACACCAATGTATGGGAAACTGACTAGTAGTAGTAAGTAGGTTGTTACTAGTGTTAGGATCAGTGAAAAGAGCACATATGTCATATTTAAGTATGCCCTTTCTTTTCACCTCATCATATGACAACCCATCTGCATAAAAAGTACAACATTTATCCCTCCATGAACTCCATTTTGTGACCTCTCTGGATACCTCATTCATGCTAATGGTCATTGTGTCTAGGGTTTTTGTGAGGGGTGAGTGGTGCTCCTAATTAGTACCTCAACCTATTCACTAAATAGAAATTTGGGAATTGTTTTGTGTTAGGCAATTGATAAGATCATCTTGTGTGGCCTATACATGATCTACTAGAGGACATAGAGGGTTTAGGGGTGGCGGTGGTTGTTTAGGAGAAACATTTTGAGGATTTTTTGTAGGTGGAGCAATGCCTTGAGGGTTTTCTTGTTTCTCATGTTCATTTTTTTCAAGTTTCCTTATGTTGGTTGTTCATGAGGAGGTCTTTTTTGTTTCTTTTGTTTTTGGGATTTGTTTGAAGAATTTGATATCAAATTAATAAAAAAAACTTAAATCAATTTAAAAACCCTACTTCAATGAAAATTCAAACAAAAATAATCAAAATAATGAATTCTTACTTGTTCAACGGGGTGACATTATTGTAAATTATGCTAAACACCGATAACATGCAATTTCAAGTAGAACACGCATAGGTTATCCTACGTCGAGCCTCTCCCTCTACCCTATAAATAATAGATATGAAATTAATTTAGCTTCAATTCATGGATAAACTCACAATAAAGCTTTCTCAAAAAATACAGTAGCACCTCCCAATTGTTACAAGGTGGTTGGCCAAAGACCATATACCACTTATCCCAAAAAAATTCTTTCATCCTAGGGTGAACACACCAATGTATGGGAAACTAACTAGTAGTAGTAAGTAGGCTGTTACTAGTGCTAGGATCGGTGAAAAGAGCACATATGTCATATTTAAGTATCCCCTTTCTTTTCACCTCATCATATGACAACCCATCTGCATAAAATGTACACCATTTATCCCTCCATGAACTCCATTTTGTGACCTCTTTGGATACCTCATTCACACTAATGGTCATTGTTTCTAGGGTTTTTGTGAGGGGTGAGTGGTGCTCCTAATCAGTACCTCAACCTATTCACTAATATAAATTTGGGCATTGTTTTGTGTCAGGCGATTGATAATATCATCTTGTGTGGCCTATACATGATCTACTAGAGGATGTAGAGGGTTTAGGGGTGGCAGTGGTTGTTCAGGAGCAACATTTTGAGGAATTTTTGTAGCTGGAGTAGTGCCTTGAGGGTTTTCTTGTTTCTCATGTTCATTGTTTTTAGGGTTTCCTTATGTTGGTTGTTCATGAGGAGGTCTTTGTCGTTTCTTTTGTTTTTGGGATTTGTTTGAAGAATTTGATATCAGATTAATAAAAAAAACTTAAATCAATTTAAAAACCCTAGTTCAATGAAAATTCAAACAAAAACAATCAAAATAATGAATTCTTACTTGTTCAACAGGGTGACATTGTTGTAAATCATGCTAAACGCCGATAAAATGCAATGTCAAGTAGAACACACACGGGTTATACAATTTTTTTCTTCCCCCAAATCGTTGTTTCAAATTTTTGGCGATGAAAATGGCCCAAATCCGCGGCCTTCCAAAATATTTAACTTTTCTCATAACCCGTGAAGGTTATGAGAAGCTTTTTGTTCCTTAAAACCCGCACGGGTTTTGAAGAACTTTTGTTTTTTTATTATTTTCTATTAGGCCTTGTGTTACCAAGCCTAGAACATTTTTGAATTTAAGGAACCCGATCAGGTTATGAAAAATTTAGTTTTTTTTTTCATGTGGCCACTTTTCTGACCAGCAACTTGGTGCACTTACCCCACGTGCTATAAATATCAATTTTTGTATTAAGATTGAGGAATAATTTTTTTGATAATTATGATAAATGTTGATGACATCATCTTCTGTGGAGGTAATATTGTATGCAAGAATCGTGTAGATGAAATGAAAAAGGAATTTGAGATGTCTATTATTGGTGAGTTGTCTTCCTTCCTTGGAATTTAAGTTGTTCAATTGGATGATGCTATCTTTATTTCTTAGGCTAGGTATGTTAAGTAAATGTTGAAAAAGTTTTGTACAGAGAATTCAAAACTAGTAAGAACTCCTATGGCTACTAGTTGTAGTTTGAGAAAAGATGTTGAGTATCATCTTGTTTATTAGACTCTCTATAGGTCTATGATTGTAAGAATATTATATTTGATTTCTTCTAAACCTAATAAAATGCATGTAGTATGTTTAGTTGCAAGATATCAAGCCAATCCTAAGAAATCACATGAGATGTTTGCTAAAATAATATTTAGATATTTGAAGAGAAATCTAGATTATGGTTTGTGATACAAAAGAGAGGTTGATTACTCATTTAAGTTTTACATTGATGTTGATTGGGTTGGTTTTATGGATGATAGAAGTGCTAGTGGTAGTGCATTTTTCTTGGGAGACAGGTTGATTTCTTAGTTCAACGAAAAGTAGAATTTAGCATTCTTATCCATCAAAAAAGGTGAATAAATTGTTGGATGTTCTTAAATTGTACTCACATTATGTATATGAAAGATACTTTAAAGGAATCAAAGTGATGTATGATGATCCCATTCCTATCATGTGTAACAATGCTATTGCTATAAACATTTCAAATAATTTGATAATGCATTCAAGGACTAAACAAATTTATATCAAATATTATTTTTTAGAGAGCATATTGAGAAACAAGAAGTCATATTGGAATATGTTCCCACCAAGGATCATATTGCAATTATCTTGACAAATTCACTCTCAACGATACTCTTGAGTATCTTTAGGAGAAGTTAGGGGATATTTCCTCTCTTTATAACTAGATGCATAATATGGTGCATCTACGTAGGGGGAGAATTTTGAAGTATATATCTTTGTCTCTTTGATTAATGTGGTCTACTCATTGGGGTGAGTAGGCAGTCTGATAGGTTGTTACAAATAGAAGGAAATAATAAGACAAATAGAGAAGATATGATAGGTTTGATGAAGGGGGATTCAATGAATATATGAAGGCCTTAACCCCTTTGTCCTTGATTTCAAATGGGGAGAGAATGTAAAGAACCCGTGGAATAAGAGTTAGATGTTGATGATGAGTGTTTCCATCAATGATAGAGGGGGAGATTGTTGGAAGTTGGGGTTGTCATTGATGTCAACCCTCTGCCTTCTTAGAGTTGAGTGCTTGTTGATATGTGTTGTGGTATAGATATTTATGTCGAATATCCACTTGCTTGATGTCATGATTCAACTAATATGTTTTAATGATTATATGTGTTGGTGGAAGTTGGTGTTTACATTCTATTGTCAACCCCCTACTAATATAGTGTTGAAAATGAGAGTTTGTTAAAGGTTGAATGGATATTACATGTGTTATTTCTATAGTATTTGAAGGTTGTAGAAGATCAAATATTAAAAGCTTGTTCTAGTTCTAGATGGTTGATGATGACTTGTGTTTGAGTACTTTATTTTGTGATGCCCACTTTCTTGGTGTTGATGCCTACAGCACTGTGTTAAAGATGTTGTTGTTGCATTCATGATCATAGTTTAAATTGAGAGATGGCGACTATCTCATAAGATACCTGAATTAGAAGACTACACAAATGTGAGGAACATGTCCACCAAATCACACACATGGTACCATCAATGTGAAACAATGAAGATAATTCTTTGTATTAATCCCAAATAATTCCTACCAACCAATCTTACTATCAAAAAATAAAAAAACACAACTCCAACCTTTGAACTTCTATGACCTCCACCTAAATGTAGGATAGTGCAACATTAAAATACCATAAATGATAGCACCAAAATCATAATCCACCAAATTCTTATGTGTAGAAATGCATAACATTCTCTTATAAGGACTTCAAATGCCCTTTCCACCTTTTCATACTTTTCATCTTCTAGATATACAACATACTAACTTCTTATCATCGTAATAACCAGTACTAGACTTCAAATTCTCTTTTATGCATTTCTAACTTCAAATACTCTTTCTTTCATATTTCAACTTCCCATAACCAGACAAGTGGCATCACTTAACACTTCTCTAATACTTATCTGCATTAGGTACAATACTAAACTTTTACATCCCTTCATCAAGTTTCTATCAAGGAAAATAACATGTTGACATCAATGACAACACTAAACACATGATTCTAACACAAAGAACATAGGAATATTTGAACACGTATTTGCAAACCTCACCTTGCATCAGGTTGACATCAATGACAACACCACTACATATTTACAATACTAACATTGAAGGATCTCTTTCCTATAATGATCTCCTTCCTTTTTTATTTCAAGGGTTGGATAATTTCCCAAATATCAATGTATCTCCTAAAACTTGGCTCTAAGGCTATCTCTAACACCTCTTTATTAGTTTCCTTTAGTATTCATGCTTCTACTGATTGCTCTATCAACAAATTCTTCACTTCTTCATCTCAATGACCACTATCTTAAAACTCTTTATTGAACCCAAATTTATCATCCAACCTCTCTTCCCCCTTTCGATTCTTCTCATTGTTTTCACAAACATACATCAAGTATACTCTCTATCTTTGTATTTTTTTTGCAAATTTCAACCTAGTCATTGATTTCAATCTTTTGTCTCAATATCCTCTCCTCTAATACAATTTTAATGTCTTGTAGTAATAGTGGTAAGTGTTTGATATTTACATAGATTATAACATAAATTCTACTACCCTATCTTCCAATAAATCACATGCCATCACAAAGCACCCCAAGAAATTTCCAATAGATTTCTGAATTTCTAGTTCCTAGTATTTTGAAGGTAGAATTTAAGTCCTTAACCAAACTACCACTTCAAATTTTTCCTTCTTAAGGGGGGTGAAGTTTTCCTCCTAACCTTTGATATGGAACCAAAGCCCCCTATTATATACAAGCCCCCATTGAAAATCTTTCTTTTTGTCTCTCCTTTAGGGCGTTCCTCTAGAAAAATTCCATTTGTGAAAGTTTTCAAAAAAACACCTTTTCCCCAAAATTTATACACCAAGATCTCACTTTTGCTAGGGTTGACCACTCCTAACCTATTTCCTAAAAAATGGCATGCTTTTCAATTTATCCATTGACACTTCTAACTTCATTTCCTTTACAAAATAGAAATACAATAATTCACAAGCCTAGTCAAAAGAGGGATTTGTTAAGCGCCTCCTCTCCCTTCAAACCATCCACCAACCTTTATTTTGTTTAATTGAGGCCCCTCCTTGCATATAGGGTCTCTACTCCACTAATATGGTTTGAAGGATTGTCTTCCATTAGGCCTCGTTTGGGTGCGAGAATTAGGAAATGTTGAATTTGATCAAATATAGGAAATGGTCAAATCATGGATTTGATTTTCTAATTTTTCATTTCCGGAATATAGTTTGGACCGTTTGGTTGACCCGAAATATGAGCGTGAAGATGCATTTCCTCTGTTTGGTTCCACATTTTGAAACAAGAATTGGAATTTGAGTATGATTTTTTTTTTTGAATTGTTTTAGTATTTTTTAATCTAATAATTTATTTTTATTAATTTTTTTTAAAATTTTAAATAGAATAATAAAAATAAGTTTATTATTTTAAAATGTTTTAATTTTTTAATTTTTTCAATTTTTTTTAATAAGGTTATTTTTTAATTTTGTTTAATTTTATATAGAAAATCATAACAAAGTCATAAACAAAAAAAATCATGAGATTACCAAAATATCTCCAACGTATCTACATGAAATTCTAAAAAGGTTTCAGTATCCAGAATAGCCCTTTGTTAACCACATTTACGCATATGGTCCCAACAAAGTAGTGTGATTACAACAAAAAGAGGGCATCACAGAAACATGATTTCTTCTTTCGCCATTTAAGCAATCTCGGCGACACTAGCTATCTCTCAAGCCTTGCATAAGTTGCACTCATTTCCTACATCAGGTACAAATGTAGATGGGGTAGATGTAGATGAGGTTTCAACAAACCACCAAAAGTATTGACATCCACTATTTCCCTGCAATACCAAATCGACATCCGTTTTTCCTAAAATAATTAGTTGTCACATTATTTTTAAACATAAAATATATTTCCATTAACGACCTTTTTCCTATTTAGGCAACCCCAAAATTGACACCCAGAATTACTTGTTGCACATGACATCTTCAACATGCAAGGGCCAACACCACATTGACACAGGCACATTGACTGGAGTCGTCGACGCTATATCAACAAATATTGCATTGTCATTCCAACATATCATTTTGTTTAGTTGATTATTTTGTTCATTCATACTAATTATAATTGCAATAAAAAACAACATACTAATGTAGACAGTATCTCAAATCATATTGAAACATGACTATTGTCAATCACAGTGCAAAATGAAAATGCTTCGTAGTTGATGATATAATAAATCTGAAGAACATGTAAATGCAAAGTCCTAACTGCACATTATGGAAACCATATGTATAATTGTGATTGGGAATTTTAGTCCTTACCACACATTGAAATGCATGTAAAGGAATCTACAGTTGGGGGCATGTCAAATTGTGATATTGCTATCAAGATTCAAGTGTATAGCTTTTTGAGTCAAACTCATTGACCATGTTTCATGAGAAGTATTTCATCCATGAGTTTGACATGCACAAATTGCCTTGTGTTAGCTGCACTTAACAAACTAATGTCACAAAAATCTTTGATGTGTCGACAATTCCTCTCATTGCTTCTTCTCCGCTTGAAACAATTGGGAGTGCATGGGAAAGGCAAGTCTACTCTACTATACCCTCTTCCATGTCCACTTCCTGTGCGACTAATTTCTTCTTCGTTGTCTCCATTTCTCTACATGCTTCATCCTTGTTATATTCTTGGCCCAAAAAGGGTATATTAAAGTAGACTCACTTTCCCAGGCACTCCCAATTTCTTTAAGTGGGCTTGAACCTTGGCTCACCTACACTCTTGCGAGTAACAACTTCCAAGTCATTGTTGACACATCAATTATTTTTGTGACATTAGTTTGTTAAGTGCAACTGGAATGAGGCAATTTGTGCATGTCAAACTCATGGATGAAACATGGGTCAATGAGTTTGACTCAAAAAACTATACACTTGAATCTTGATAGCAATATCATAAGATAATGAAAAATTTTGATGAAAATTTAATAGGATATGTAGTTGGGTATAGAAACCTCAACTATATATAAGATGACTATAGGTTGTGAATTTAAAAGAGCTTGAAAGCTTGGATGTCACATTGTAAACTCCCTCTTCACATTTACAAAAAAAAATTTCATTTACTCGAGATTCAAGGTAATGATTACAAAAGGAAAATGCAGAGTTTTTAACCAATGATGAGAATTAGCAAACTCAAAGAAAAAAGACAATGGGGAGGAATAAAAATAGTACATGTATTACCCCCATTTCACATCAAATATTTGCAAATGATACCCTACCATATTCTTCACCCACTACAACAGGAGCACAACAAACTAAACAATTACTAAACAAACATGCAAAAACATCTGATCAAATTATAAATTTAAAAAAATCTGGCATATCCTTGTTCAATACAGTGAAAGCATAAAACATTGAATCAAAGTAATACTGGGATTTAATAAAGAAAGAATACAGTCAAAATATTTAGGGATTCCATTATTCAATGGAACCATCAAAGTCGGTAAAATATTGAAAGCATTATGCAACAAACTCCTTTGATACAAATATCGTGATTCATAAAAACCCAACAAGATTCTAACCATAGAAAATCCACCTTGGAAAGTGTTGCACAAAATTATTCTAGTACAAGAAAGACTTCAAAATATTTAATAATGGTCCCCCACATATGTACATTGCACAAAGAAGTAGTAGAAGCAATAGAACATTTTCCAGTTAATTGCAAAGTAGCACACCAATGTCTAACTAAAGATCCCATATCCTGCTCATAACATATTGGTGAGAAAAGTTCCAATAATAAATGTAGTACATCAAGGAGTAACATCATAAATATGGACTCTAAGTTGAAATTACTAACATCATATGTGTAGTCTCGGAACTATTCATTTTGAATTATTCATGAACATGTGTATATATGATGCCAATCTCAAAAGTAGGTGTTGGAGCAATGAACAAAATATGTACAAGCTAGAGTAGTATCTTCAAGCAGCCTATAAGGATGGGCACAGTTCAACTGAATTAGGTGTTCAAGAAATCAACAAAAATTGTACAAGTTGGATTAGTGAATTGATCATGTTGGTGATTTGGAAAGAGAGCAGCAATGGGTGATCATATATGGAGATCGTTAATTTTATTAAGAAGAAAATTGAATGCAAAACTAGGGACGAAAGACTAGAAAGGAACATTTCTTGGGAGACAATTTTTGAACTTTGAATCAATAAACTATAGAATCATACTTGTAAAGTGACAAAGAGTCCCAGAAATCAGCCATTCAGGAAAAAAAATTGAAGTAGAAGTTTATCATTGCCAATTCAATTCTTTAAATAAAATATTGCTTCCCGTTCATGGGAATACCAATATTGGTTGTCTTGAAAGTTGGTTGGCTCTAAAGACAGATGAAATCAAACTTTGATGGTGTCTCCAAGAGTAATTTGGGGGTTGTTTGAGAAGGTTTTGTAAATAGAAACTCTCATGACTTCTTTGTATTAAGGGATTCATAATTCCTAGGCTTTAAATCAAATAATCAAGCAGACATAGAAGGTTGCTTGTTGGATCTTTAGGCAGCCTATATGGATGGGAACAATTCAACTGAAGTGGATGGTGACTTTCCAATTATTATATTTTTTATGAATAAGCAATTATGTCTGAATGGGAAGTTAAGGGTGTTATTGGAAGAAGTGTTATCCTCATAACAATCAGGCACTGCGATAGAGAACAAAATGGGGTTTTGGATTTCTCAGAGAGTGCAGGGGCTCATCACAAGGAGGTCACTTACATAGAGTGTAGGAAAATGAATGAATGGCCTAACCTTGCTAAATTGTTGAACAACAATTGTCACCCCTTAGCATTTTTTTTCCTTATAGAATATTTTTTGGATTGTGGACGACTCCTAATTGTTTTCATTAAATTATCATTGATAACAATGTATATTCCTATTGTTCATGTTTTAGTAATAACATTCGCTCAAGCCAACTTCTCCTTCTGCTTGGAGCATGTGTTTTAATGATGTGGAGGCATGATCTAAAGTTAATCTTAGCCTACTTATTTTTATTGGTGTTGGTGGATTTAAGCACATGGTGATATCACATTATACGCGGTCATAGCAAATACTTGGAAGTTTCATACACCCGACCAACAAGCCAAGTCAAATGATGCAAAGTCACTAGAACTTATTTCATGGGGTAGGTTTTGTTTTGGCATATGGACAAATTAATAGTATAAATGCATGTGTGTGTTACTTGGAAAATTTAGTACTAAATATTAAATATATGGTGATCAATAAGACAAAATTTTGGGATTGGAATATATAAATATGATTACAATTTACAATAGTGCATTTGTATATCCTGTGAGCTTACATATAGAATGGGAAACATAAGAATATAGTGCAGAGAGAAAGAAGCTAATATTTATCTTGTTTGTGTATTCTTTCAAATCCTATTCTGATTCAACAAAATAAAAAATCATTTTGTTATTTATATGGGTGGGAGATGGCATTGTTATCCATGACAGATAAGAAGGTGATAATGAGAATGGAGATGGCAGTGAAGAAGAAGCCGATGAGAAATGAGGAGATAGTGAAGAGACAATTGGTGGTTAGGAAGGAGGAGGAATTGAAGAAGCAGCTAGAAGGTGTTAAGAAGAGGGAGGAGGAGTTAAAAAGGAAGCAGCTGGTGGCCAGAAAGGAGGAGGAGGCATTGAAGAAGTTGTTGGAGGCAGTTAAGAAGAGGAAGGAGGAGGAGGCAAAAATGACGTAGGTGATGGCCAGGAAGCAAGTGGAGGAAGTGAAGAAGCATGTGGTGGTGCGGAAGGAGGAGGTAATAGTGAGGAAGGAAGAGGTTATGGTGAGGAAGAAGGAGGTAATGGTGAGGAGGCTGGAGGTGATAGTGAGGAAGGAGGAGATTGTGATGAAGAAGGAGATCTACAATTGGTATTTAAGCACATGGTGGTATCATAGTATAATAGTTTGATGAAGCTGATGGGTGGTTATACTATGTCCTTCCCACCAAACATTCATATGCTTCATTTTTTTTATTATTGGAGTTCATTTAAAATTTCATATTTTGTGGCTCAGAGGTAGCATTGAGTCTTTTCATGTCCACCATTGAGATGGTTACAATGTCTAATAGTGGTGTTTATAATACACTCCAGATAGATGGTTGACAACTCCTCCCACAAATGGAATTTTGCATTAGGTTGTATCTAATATGAAAAATACAAAATTTGGGTAGAGCAGCCATATGAGTACTATTGGATAAGTTTTGAAGAATTCAAAATGTACAGTTCTAATACTTTGCAATAGAACAACATAATTTATCAGTATAATTGGTCATCATCATGTGGTACTCATTGGTGTATTCCACTTATATTTTTGAATGCAATGGGGATAACCAAGTCAAGAGGCATAAACATAAAAAATTGAATAGAATAATGCCATTCAAAAACAATATGCAATCATCAGCTATAGATATATTAAATGTTTTTCCATTACAAACATGATTTGACTATAACAGTGATATGATGCGAAGCAAAAAAAATAAAGTGTTGGAGCAATCCACAAAGTTTCTACAAGGAGTAACAACTACCTCAATTTTTAAGTAAATCATGAATGCAATCTATAATGTATGAAATAAAATTAAAAACTATATCATCATGATTGCATGTATATATGATCTCAAAAAATTAAGTAGGTGTTCGAGAAATCAACAAAAAATGTACAAGTCAGAGTAGTGAATTGATCATGTTGGTTATTTAGGAAGAGAGCAACAATGGTTGATCAGATATGGAGGTCGTGAATGTTCAAGAGTATGAAGCAGTAGCTTAACATGAGGCCTATTAGTATCATAGTGAATACTATGGTTTTCAGATCCATTTTAATAACTACAAAAATCTAAGAAGAATTTAATAATGAAGATATAGGGATTGCGAAAAAGAACTCAAAAATCTTGTAACATGTATACCAAGAGATAGAAGATGGGGAAGAACAAAATCCAAGAACAAAATGGTGGTATGAAAACACACCGTTAACTAAAAATATAAATAATCCAATATCTTTCTCAAGCTTGCCATATCCTGCACATAATATATCGGTGAGAAAAGTTCCCATAATAAATGGAATACACCAAGGAGTAACATCAAAAATACGGACTCTAAGTTGAAATTATTAACATCATATGTGTAGTCTCAGAACTGTCCATTTTGAATTCTTCGTGAACACATATATATATATGATGCCAAGCCAAAAAGTAGGTGTTCGAGAAATGCACAAAATTTGTACAAGCTGGAGTAGCATTTTCAAAAACTACTCCAACTTGTAGTGTTTGTAAATTACTACAAAAAGTTAAGCCTCTCTATATGAAATACACAAAATTTGTTTATAAAGTGATATAGTAATTTCAATAACTACATCTTCTCTATATATGGAAACAAAATTGTAAATTACCTATCTTTCTTAGTAATATAACAGTTTGGCTCTATACTATATAAAATAACAGTAAAACCTAATATGAAAAATACAAAATTTGGGTAGAGAAGCCATATGAGTACTATTGGAAGAGTTTTGAAGAATTCAAAATGTACAGTTCCGATACTTTGCAATAGAACAACATAATTTATCAGTATAATTGGTCATCATCATGTGGTACTCCTTGGTGTATTCCACTTATATTTTTGAATACAACAAGGCTAACCAAGTCAAGAGGTATAGACATATAAAATGGAATAGAATAATGCCAATCAAAAATAATATACAATCATCAGCTATAATCAGTGGGAGTAACAACAATATCCATTTTAAAGTAAATCATGAATGCAATCTATAATGCATGAAATAATAGTAAAAACAATATCAGCATGACTGCGTGTATATATGATGCACAACAAAAAAGTAGGCATTTGAGCAATCTACAAAAGTTGTAGAAGCTGGAGTAATGAGTTAATCATGAATGGTGATTTCGGAAGAGAGCAAAAATATATAGTAGAGAATCCATATTTGAACAAGAGAAGCCATATATAGTAGAGCAACCATATGTGAACTAGAGAAACCAGATATAGTAGAGCATCCATACGTGAACAACCAAAACACATTATTTTAGTTTCAGCATTAGAGCACTATATGTAAATTTGGTTAAAAAAAAATGTCACACCGATATCAACTCTATGTAGCAAGTATCTTGGTTAACCTTGCCAACTTAACAAGTATCTTGGCTAACCTTGTCAATGTTTAACTAACAAGACTTAAACTGAAACAAATGAAACTAGAGATCTCCAAACTTCATTACAATGTACTCCACTCTCTTCTCTTCATTTATTATCAAGAACCCTTTGGTTCTTTCACTTTCAACCATAAAGATGTCATATGCCTTTAGTATAGTACCTCAAATCAAATCAGGGATGCCTTTGAGGGCCTCATACACACTATCTAAGACAACATCTGAATCAGATTTATCCACTTTGATAAATGAGGCAAACGAAGGTCCTCTTGCATTTTTTATAGTTTCACAAATCACATCTAACAAACCAGCCATGCTTTCCTTCTTCCTCTTTCCCCTCCTTGGTGATGGTGTTGAAGGATTTGGCCTATCGATTGAACTAGATTGCTTTGGATGATAGAATTCATTGTCCAAATCAGTTATAGTCTCAAGAGGTGTACCGATAGAGATTTCCTCATCACAATCTAGGTCGAGGCCCTCATCCATATTGTGCCCCTCTTCTATCTCTTGAGCCGTTGTAGCTACGATACCTTCATCTATGTCATTACCCACAATTAAGGCTAGATCATTGTAGTACTAGAAGGGTTGTCTCTTATACACTTTGGCATTTATGAATTCTTTTCTCTGCATGTTGTCATAATGAATGAATTAGATATTTGTCTTTAAATACTAACTTAATAAGAAGGAAATATTGCTTAGATCAACATATTCAAAAGAGCATGTTACCTTCAAAAGCTTGTCCCACACCCTCTTGTCAGCATCCACACATTGAGTACTCTCATTCCATACAAAACCACTAATACTCCTCAACTCTCTCGTAACTCTAAAACCTTGCTTCCATCCTTTCAGCGTGTTCTTGAAATTTTCCTTTAACATATTGAGGTTCATCTTAGCATTGAACCTCCTCTAAATGGCGATCCATGCTTCACTTTTGAATCCCCCTTTGCCTTTACTTCCTAGCTGAACTTGGTCATGGAGAAAGTCTAACAAATTTTGTTCCATTTCTCTTGTCCACATAACCTTCTTGGAGGAATAATTTTTCTGGCTTACTTGAACCTCATCCTCCATGCTCATCATGAGTTATGTGAATGACATCACTTACACCACCTGTTAAATGCAATTATCAACTACATGAAAATGAGGATGGATATTAAAGAAACACTCATACACTCATATTATCCAACAATATGTATTAGATGTCTTTATTATCCATCCTCATTTGCATGTAGCTAATGTTTGCATGTAGAGAAGATGACAGGGGCACTCTGAATGTAGCCATCAATTTGGCAAGTTATGTTCTAGTTATATTCTATATATGCTCTAGTGTATATATGTTCTAGTACATATGGTGTTGTATATATGGTCACTATATATCCTCTGGTATACATGATTTGTATATATAGATGTGATAATATCTCCTTGTTGAGAGTAAAGTACATATAAACCAATCATTATTATTAATCATGTTGATTATGATCAACAATATGTAGTAATGGCTGACCACCACTACAATAATTTATAAATGAGATGTTAGAATCTATGCACGCTATATATATATATATAGTAAGTTTTTTATAATGGCTGGCCAACACTACAATAATTTTTAATGAATTATATACATGCCTACTAAATCAGCCACAACACAACATATTAATTGCTCAATCGTTGAATCGTGAAGATGAACATGAATTGCTCATTCCACAATATCGATCGAATCGACTTGTTGCCTCCTATTTAGTTGGGGTGTTTAATTATTCTCAGAATGAGAGCCAACAACCATAGACCATTGCTAAAATGGAGGATTTGAAAGCTTTGAAAACTGTAATAAAATTTACTCTATATGAGAGATGCAATTGTAATCTAGGAATGAAAATGCAGATTTTAGTCTAAGAAACTTGAAAGAGATAACAGAATTAAGCTACTTGATCAATAAACTAACTAAATCAAGATGAAAATGCCATTAAGCTAAATGAGATTACATTAAATATGCAATAAAAAGCTTGAAAATATGAGAGAATTGAGACAATAATCTACTATAGTTTTGGTACTCTAAAATTTCCTCTCCAAATGAAGGAAAGAAGGTCCATAATATAGAAAATCCTGGAGAGAGGATGAAGAGTTTCTTGGGAAGAAAAGGCTGACTCTTCGTCTCCATGGAGGAAGGTGAGATAAAATGAAGGAATTATTTAATTAAATGAATGAATTATTGCCATATGTGTGGCTTTTTGAATTATTAAATTCAAGTGAGGATAATCCATCCAAATAACCAAATAATATTTAATTCCCTTGATGTGTATTAGCTAAAGGGGTGGGATTAATTTAATTTAAAAGCACTTAGGACTTTTTAGAATTAAATTTATTAATCATAGGGATTTTTAGCTAATAAATCTTAAAAATTTAGGAATTAAATATAGTGTCAAATTTATGCAAATTTGGGTTTTCTGCATTTGAGACTAAGTCAATTAAAGACAATTAGGAAGGAGAATTTGCCTAGTACAATAGGACTTCGATGATGAGAATTTGAAGAAATGCACCAAAATTGATTAGAATTGTAAGGTGCCAATTTTGGGGTATTACAGTAGTATATATGGTCACTATACATCCTCCAGTATACATATGTTGTAGTATATATGGTCACTATATATCATCCAGTATCATGCTATATATATATATATATGGTCACTATATATCCTCCACTATACATGCTCTGTATTTAATGGATGTGATAAAGTCTCCTTGCTAAGTGTAATATACATATTAACCAATCATTATTATTAATCATGTTTCTTATGACCAGCAATATAAAGTCTTGTTATGTATATGCTTGTTTGATCATACAAGTGAGGCTATAAACATTAACAAGAATTCATAAATGCAATTGAAGCTATATATATATATATGGTCACTATATATCCTACACTATACATCTTCCACTTGAAAAGGTTGAATTAGAATTTGAGGGCCAAATTCCACTTTTCTCAATCCCCATTTTGAAACCATTTCGGGTCTGCGTGCAAACAAATTATATTTTGGGGTCTACATTCAGAAAGGTTTTAGGGAATTCACATCATTTTCCCCAACATTTTTGTGGGCGATTAAGAACATGTTTTTGTTCACTGCTCTTTTCGGGCGACGAAGAACAAGGTTTGAGTTCATTGCTCTTTGTGGGCTAATGTCTCCTTGCTGAGTGTATTATACATATAAACCAATCGTTATTATTAAGCATATAAAATGATCATTATTATTAAGCATATAGAGTGAGCATATATAGTAGAGTATATATAGTGGAGCACATCAAGGCATTCATTGAGAATAGGGATTCAAATTACATATATATCAAATGGGCACAAATATTTAAAGGCATTGTCAAGCTCACAAATAGATCAAGAATCTGAAGAAAACAAGTGTGAAACAAGATACACACATTTCAGAAGATATCAAAATTAAAGAAAATCAGAGTTACAACACTTGAATTTGCAGTTGGAATAAATGAAAGGAAGATATAAGGATGAAGCACTATACATTCAATTATCATATGAGATACAAATTGGAGGAGTAAAGAGATTGATGAATGTTAGAACTGTAAGAAAGGAGGATGCAACTTAGTAGCCCAACACCCATGGGAAGATAGTGATGACATGTAACTGATTGAATGTTTGATAATGTTAAGTTGAAGATGATTCAAGACATTAAATTAGTTAATGACTTATATTTTCATTGATGTCAACTTCATATCATATGTACAGTCATAAACATAATGCCAAAGACTTCAGAGAATCAATGGAACAAAGATTGTGCTTTCAGCAATGCATAAAAGTCAAGTATTCACTAAGTGACAGACAACACCGATGGAGTGCACACCATCGGTAAAGGAAAAGTAAAATTCACAGTGATGCCCAATGAGAAAAAGATAGTGATGCCCGACGAAGAAAAATCCAATGATGCCTGATGGATGGAGATCCCAAAGCTAACTGGAGTTACACTGACGGAACTGGTAGTTGTCACCAACGACGAACTACAAAGTTGACCGACAAAACAGAGAGTTAAGGAAATGACAAAATATCTAGCTGGCAGAGCTTAAGGATAGACTTAACTGGTTGTTTTATTTGTTTTATTCGCCCATAGTTAAGTAATTAATTTAAAGAAGATTTGTACAGTTGGCAAGAAGATAACTACGAGATAAATCAGGAGTTAAAGCCATAAATTAGATTGGGTGGATTTTTTTTCATGCCAAGAATCAAGAACCAAGAATCAAGAATTAAGGAATATCATGTCTATATAAGAGACAAGCATAACTCATTTCCGAAAGCAATCAGATACACAGGGAGTGAATAGAAAAAGAATGTTGAAGAGAAACTGATGAAGGATAACTTCATATAGTCCTGATCAATCAAGCTGGGGGAGAGCTAAGGAATTTTGCAGACACCAACGAATAGTGAAGCACAGCATCATAGAGCAGAAAGGGTGGAGCACAAAGAAATTAATTTATACATTGATCAGAGAGGTATTGTACTTAAATAGATCTGAAAATATGCAATTCAAGTTGCATTAGAAATAGGTCATTGTGTTTGAGTTTAACCTTTGAAGCATTAAGTCTCTTAATAGAGTAGGAATTAACCATCTTCTATAATTGAGGTATATCTTAACAGATTGCCAAAAGGATTGTCATGAAGATAGCATTGAGTTCCCGATACTGACACACAGTTTAAGGAGGATAATGCAGTTAGGTAGCACCAGATATGCCAGATACCTATTGTACCCATAAAGGTTTATCAATATTGGTAGCATATACATGCCAGATATCAAGTGACATTCTATTATAAAAAATCCTCTAACAAGGTCGCACTTAACAATGTGTTTGTAACCTTAAACAGGGTTGGCTCCTAACAGGGCTCACTTCAGAAGAGTGAAAATTTGGGGTGCCAGTCCCAGTGGTTTTTCCCTTAACAGGGTTTCCACATTAAAATCCATGTGTTATGTGTGTATGGTTTATTACTTCATTGTTTTACATTTCACATATGCATTTCTAGATTGATTGGTATACTTTGCATATTTACTGAGTATCGATAAATAGTTTTACTACTTATCGGTTATCAAGGAGAATAAGGATAGACAAGGTAAACCGATAGACAATCAAATATTATAAGGCATGCATCTTGTAGGGACTTAATGATCTGAGATTTATTTGATTGGTGGTTAGTGATTAAAGGATAAATTTTTGAGGCCACTAATTCACCCCCCCCCACTCCTCAATTATTACTAATAATTGGTATCAAAGCTTGTGTGCTTAGAAGGAAGGTTTCAAGACCTAAGTAAAAATCACAAGATGAATAGACAAGATGTGCCCATGTTGAACAAGACAACTTTGCTTCATGGCAAAGCAGGATAAGACTCCACTTATCAGGTATTGGAATTGATGTTACTCAATACTTAGATACTGAATATGTGTTGACTACATGACCATTGACAGTAGATCAATTGAGAGTGAAGCATGAGCATAACTGCATGGTTATAGAACTTTCTTATTCTCTCTCTGATGCTGAATTTGAAGATGTCAAAGATTGCACAACTGCAAAGAAAATGTGGGACAAACTGAAGCTTGTACATGGAGGTGATACAAACATTCTAAGAGACAAGGCAAAAAGCCTTAGAGGAAATTTTGATGATCTTAGAATGAAAGAAGGTGAAAACATCACATAGTACAACACAAGAATAAAAGTAGTCAATTCTATACGAGGTGTTGGAGGTACTGGTGCAAGAGCACACCTAGCTCAAACCCTTAGCTCTTTATTTCTGGCATGTACTAACTCTAGCCGAGTCAGGAGAGTTTGTGTGGGCCTTAGAAGGTCATTTGTTTTCCCTAAGATGGATATGACTAGGTCAATCCATGTCTAGCTAGGTTTCTTATTTGGTTTCCTGATTTTTGGTTAACATTGTCGGTTAACACTATCAGTTAACACTATTGGTTAACACTGTCAGTTAACACTATTGGTTAACACTATCAGTTAACACTGTGTCAGTTAACACTGTCGGTTAACACTGTTGATTAATTTAGACTGGTGGTCAATTTTATGTTACTGTTGCTCGGTAAAGTCAGTTGTAACGGCCCGTGAAAAGTGAATCTTGTCTTTTATGGACATTATGGTCAGTTGCAACGGTTCCTAAAGAGATGCTTGCAAATATGTGGGTAGTTAGGGTCGTTCCAAGGAGAGGATGGTTATTAATAACATCACAAGCCTTCATTTGAGAGATCTAGAGAGAGAGAGTAGAGATTGAAGAAAAGAGAAGCTATAGGAAATCACAGAGTTGCAGATTATTGTACTGTTTTGTTTTGTTTCCAGTAATGAGAAGTTGCAGATAGTGTGTTTAGTGGATATCAAACTTCTTTGTTCATTTTGCATGCAAGTAGATTAGTTACTTTATTTTTTGTTTTGTAAGTTTTTAGTTCTTCACCTATTCTGGGTTGTAAACAGTAATGGCCCCTCGAGATTCTTGAATCCATGGTGAGAATCATGTGTTGAGATGGAACTCGAGAGGATCCCTTGTACATAGTTTCCTTTTTGTTTTCTATAGGAGAAGCAACAACAAAGAGTCTAGAGATCTTATCCTAGGCGAGCTTGGTAATAGTCCGGCTAGGGAAGAGAAATGAAAGCAATGCTCAAAAAACATTGAATAAGCAAGCAGAATGAATCTATTTGTGTAGGTTCAGCAAGAAGAAGATGAAAAGCGCTTTGATGGGGACTGAGTCTTGAAGAGGAGGTGAAGTTGAGAGTGACTTACCTCAGTTTAGGGTTGTGAACACCCTAAGATATCTAGGAGAAAGATCTCAGAGCAAAGCCAAGCTGGTTCTGTAGTAGCAACAAGACTCCTGTCCACATTAGATTGGTATCAGAGCCCTAAAAGATTTGGGCATGTCTTGTTTGGATCTTACCTATAGAAACATCTGTAAACTCATCCAAGATGGTGACCAATGTAGAACTCGCAAAAGATGTGGAACAGCAAAAGGAGGAGAATAGACTCCTGAATGAACAGTTAGCCAAAATGGTGACTAAGTTGGAAGAAGTATAGCTTAGGACTGTAGTAGTCAGTGAATGGATGAGAGAAGCTGATGGAAAGGGTAAAGCAATGGCAGACGAAGACATTATTCTAGAGCCAGACCCTGTGCTTCAAGAAGATTCATTCTTGAAAGCATTGAAGGCAATGAGTGGTAAGTCCTTAGAAGGTGTGCCTTTATTTAGTGGCAAGATGGAACCATAATTAATAATGGAATGGATAAAAGGTCTTGAAAAACACTTTGACTATGATAATGTGACCAAAGCTCAGAAAGTAAGAATAGCCAAGACAAGGTTGAGAGGAACTGCTCTCACTTGGTGGAAGTTTGTCCAAGATGAGAGGGCAAAAGAAGGAAAGAACCCCA
>MU227425.1:333348-353663 GCA_018584345.1 Thuja plicata
AATAGTATAGTGTGATAATATAGTATGTTTCCATCAATGCCAAAGGGAGAGATTGATGACATGTAACTGATTGAATGTTTGATAATGTTAAGTTGAAGATGATGCAAGACATTAAATCAGTTAATGGATTATATTGTCATTGATGTCAACTTAATATCATATGCATGGTCATAAACATAATGCCAAAGACTTCAGAGAATCAATGGAACAAAGATTATGCTTTCAGCAATGCATAAAAGTCAAGTATTCACTAAGTGACAGACAACACCGACAGAGTGCACACCATCAGTAAAGGCAAAGTAAAAGTCACAGTGATGCCCGACAAGTAGAAGACAGTGATGCTCGATGAAGAAAAATCCAATGATGGCTAACGGATGGAGATCCCAAAGCTAACTGGAGTTACACCGATGGAACTGGCAGTTATCACCGACGACGAACTGCAGAGTTAACCGACAAAATAGAGAGTTAAGGAAATGACAAAATATCTAGCTAGCAGAGCTTAAGGATAGACTTAACTGGTTGTTTTATTTGTTTTATTCACCCAGATTTAAGTAATTAATTTAAAGAAGATTTGTACAGTTAGCAAGAAGATAACTACGAGATAAATTAGGAGTTAAAGTCATAAATCAGATTGGGTGGATTGTTTTTCACGCCAAGAATCAAGAATCAAGAATTAAGGAATATCATGTCTATATAAGAGAAAAGCATAATTCATTTTCAAAAGCATCAGATACACGGGGAGTGAATAGAAAAAGGATGCTGAAGAGAAACTGATGAAGGATAACTTCATACAGTCCTGAACAATCAAGCTGGAGGAGAGCTAAGGAATTCTGCGTACACCAACGAACAGTGAAGCACAGCATCACTGAGCAGAAAGGGTGGAGCACAAAGAATTGAATTGATACATTGATCAAAGAGCTATTATACTTAAATAGATCTAAAAATCTGCAATTCAAGTTGCATTAGAAACAGGTCATTATGTTTCAGTTTAACCATTGAAGCATTAAGTCTCTTAACAGAGTATGACTTAACCATCTTCTATAATTGAGGTATATCCTAACAGATTGCCAAAAGGATTGTCATGAAGATAGCATTGAGTGCCCGATACCAACACACAGTCTAAGAAGGAGGCTGATGCAGTTAGGTAGCACCAAATATGCCAGATACCTATTGTGCCCATAGAGGTTGATCAATATTGGTAGCATATATATGCCAGATATCAAGTGACATTCTATCATCAAAAATCCTCTAACAAGTTCGCACTTAACAGTGTGTTTGTAACCTTTAACAGGGTTTACTCCTAACAGGGCTCACTTCAGAAGAGTGAAAATTTTGGGTACTGGTCCCTGTGGTTTTTCCCTTAATAGGGTTTCCATGTTAAAATCCATGTGTTATGTGTGTATGATTTATTACTTCATTGTTTTAAATTTCACATATGCATTTCTAGATTGATTGGTATACTTTGCATATTTACTGAGTATTGGTAAATAGTTTTACTGCTTATCGGTTATCAAGGAGAATAAGGACAGACAAGGTAAATTGACAGGCAGTCAAATATTATAAGGCATGCATCTTGTAGGGACTTAATAATCTAAGATTTATTTAATTGGCGGTTAGTGATTAAAGGATAGATTTTTGAGGCCATTGATTCACCCCCNATTCCCCCCCCCCCCCCCCCCCTCTTAGTTATTACTAATAGATAGCATAAGGAGTATCATCAGAAAAATATATGAAAATATAAAGGTATACATCATCACAATAGCCATGTTGCAATAGGAAATATAAATGGAATACAGCAAGGAGTATCATCAGAAAAATAGACTACAAGCTTCATTTATTTCAAATAATTTTCTATATGTGAACTATCATAACACATGATTTGAGCATCAACATTAGAACAGTATGATTGATCTTCATCATGTGGTACTCCTTGGTGTATTCCATTTATATTTCCTAATACAATAGGGCTTACAAATTCAAGAGGCATAGACAATAAATAGCTAGGAATGAATAGACAAATAGAAGATCAAGGAAACCATCATGCATATCATTGTATCACTGTATCTGTATTAAAGCACATTAAAGAACAAAGAAAGGTCCCCTAAAACTAAAACTATTTTCCATGTCTATATTCTTCCCACATCCTACTTGCTATATCATCTCAAAAATTCCCCCAATCATCCCTATCATGGTGACTCAACCCATATGTCCCAAGCATTGGTACATTTACCCGATCACGATTGTCCTCCTCTTCAATAGCCACTTCAGATAGAATGTCGTCCTCTATAGTAATGAAGTTGTGTAGTATGCAGTATACCAAAACAATACGTGCTTGTGTCATGATTGGATAAGATGTTGTATGCCTAAGAATAGGAAAATGGTTCTTCAAAATGCCAAATGTATGCTCTATTTTATTTTAAAGCGAGGAGTGTCGATGGTTCAACAACTTTGTTGGGTTGTTTATAAGGTTTTCTCTTGAAAAATCCTCTAGGTGGTAATGTGTACACTAATAAGGAGTGAGAAATCCTAGTATATTTGGATATCCAACATCGACTAAGTAATATTTTCCTACACAAAAAAGTATATTATTGAACCATGAAACATTTGTCATTTTCTTCACTAATATGGTGTGAAATGGCATACCAGGGTGATGCAAGAACATCTTGGGTTCTTGGAAATCTTGATCAACCAAAAATATGTTTTCTTTGGTTCGGTAGCTTGTTGGAGGCTGCTTAGTAACTATTTTTGCTCGCTTGGTTGAAGAATTGTTGTTCTTTTCTCAAGTTGGGTTACTTGTTTCTATTTGCTTTACCAACGGGTCTCGGTAGTGTTTGGTTACTCGGTGGCTTTTCACCGACTGGTCTCTGTGCTGAGTTGGATTTCTTACCAAGTTGTGTTATTGAAGTTGGATCTTTTGGCCAACTTCTTCATTTAATTTTCATAGCATAATTAATGTTGGGATCTCTCATTGGGATATGTGTGGACCTAAATCTGGGTCATTGTTTCCTATGTTGGATCTTTAGGATTTGAGTGCCGACCTCTCTAGTGGACACTTGTATATATTTGGTTTTCTATTCTTAGATTAGAGAGTCAATTTTGGGATATAGAAGATAGTGTTAGAAGACTTAGATCGTAGTTCTGTGACCTCGCATGTATGAAGATTATTCTGTAAACATTTGAATGTATATGGCCAAAATTGGGAAGGCCTTACAGCCCGACATGTAATAATTTTGATGAAATAATATACAATTCTAATGTTCCTTCTCTCACTTGCTATGTTGTTGCTTCCGTGTTGTGTTCCACAAGTTGGTTTGGTAGCTGGGAGTGCCTTTGGCACTAGTTACTATCCCTCCTTACGTTAGGTGGTATCAGAGAGAAGGTAAGATCTAGGTTCATTCTTGTAAGCCCTAACCCTAGTTGGTTGATATTGTTGTGGGGTAGAAGATTGTGATATGACCTATAATTAAAGAGGGTCTCAAGATGGTTTGTGGGAGAGGAAATGCAGATCCAAGTATACTTGATATGCTTGGACAAATTGCTGCAATATTGAAAGTTGTTGATACAGCCCAACACAGGGAAGACATCTTGAAGATGTTAGTGATGATAAAGTTGAAGAAGTGCAAGGAGAAGTTGCACCTGCACCTATGATGGATCAGGAAGAAGAGAGGTTCCTGAGAGCTTTAACAAGTTTGAAGTCCACACCTCAGTTTAATCCTCCTAAGTATAGCGAAAATATGGATTCTGATGAATTGGTAGAGTAAATAACTGAGATGGAGAAATACTTTGAGTATGAGAATGTATTAGAAGAAATGAAAGTAAATATTGCAAGGACAAATTTGAAAGGTCATGCATCCTTATGGGGGGAGAATCTACAATTGGATCAAAAGAAGAAAGTAAAAGACAAGATCAAGGTATGGGATAAGATGATAAACAAATTAAAAGGCAAGTTTCTACCTTGTGGTTTCCAGATTAACCTAGTAAGGAGAATGCAAAGTTTGAAGCAGAAAGATAGCTCAATAAAATATTATACCGAAGAATTTTATAGATTACACATCAGATCTGGACATGTTGAAGATGAAGTGTAAAGAATAGCAAGGTATCTAAATGGATTAAGAGGTTCTATACAAGATGAGATCAGCTTGGTAAAAATGGATTTGATTTCTGGAGCTAGTTTTCCAAATAAGTCACCACACCGATTGAGACCAACTGAGAATGGGGAACTCAACCAAATAATTCATGAGTTGTTGAACAAATTTTTGATTAGAGAAAGTTTGAGTCTATGTGTACTACCACCAGTATTAGCACCTAAGAAGAATCGAGAATGGTGAATGTGTATTGATTCAAGAGAAATTAATAAGATAATAGCTAAGTATAGGTTTCCTATACCGAAGATGGATGATTGGATTGTTTGAATGGAGCAAAATATTTTACCAAAATTGATTTGAAGAGTGGATATCATCAGATCAAAATCAGACAAGGTGATGAATGGAAGACTACTTTCAAGACAAAAGAATGTTTGTATGAGTGGTTGGTTATGCATTTTGGTTTAACTAATGCACTTAGTACATTTATGAGATTGATGAATGAAATTTTGAAGAAATTCTTGAATAAATGTGTGATTGTATACTTGGATGATATTCTGATATTCAGTATGACTAGAGAAGACAAGTGTTGCAGAGATTGAAAGAGGAAAAGTTGCTGATAAATTTGAAAAAGTGTTCCTTCATGAAAGAAGAACTTGTGTATTTAGGTTTTGGAATTTCAGTTGATGGTTTGAAGATGGATCCTGAGAAAGTTGAAGCTATAATTAGTTTGCCTACACCTAATAATGTCAGTGAGGTAAGATAATTTTATGGATTGGCAAGTTTTTACAGGAAATTCATCAAAAATTCTCTCTATTTGTAATGCTATGACTGAGACAATGAGGGGAGACAAAAGAGAATTCAAATGGACACATGGAGCTGATAAGAGTTTTGAGAAATTAAAACAAAAGGTTGTTGAATTACCTCTGTTAGCCTTACCTAATTTCAATAAGGTATTTCAAGTTGAATGGTGGAAGTGACATAGGAGTTGTGTTGACTCAAGAAGGTAAAATTGTTACTTTCTTTAGTGAGAAGTTGAATGATGCAAAAAGGAAATATTATGTCTATGATCAAGAATTCTATGGTATTGTTCAAGCTCTGAAGAAATGGGTAGATTATTTGATGTTGAGTGAATTTGTGTTGTATACTGATCATAAGGCTTTATAGTATTTGGGTAGTCAAAATAAATTGAATCAAAGACATATGAAATGGGTAAAGTATTTGCAAATTTTCACAGTTGTGATAAAGCATAAGAGTGGAATTTCTAATCAAGTTGTTGATGCATTGGGTAGAAGAAGATCATTGTTGACTGAATTGAGAATTGAGGTTCTTGGTTTTGATGACATGAGGAATTTGTATGAAAATGACCCTGATTTTTATGAGCAGTGGAGAGTGTGTAGAACACCTATTCCATAATCAAATAAGTATGAAGACTATTTCATTCAAGAAGATATGTTTTTTAAAGGTATTCAGTTGTGTATACTAAGAAGATCAATGCAAACTAATTTTTTCAAGGAAAAACATAGTAGTGGTTTAGCTAGACATTTTGGAATCGATAAGACATTGATTTTGCTTAAGGAAAGGTATTTTTGGCCTCAGTTGTATAGGGATGTTCATAAATTTGTGAAAAGTTGTGGATTTTGTCAATTTGCAAAAGGAGAAAGTCAAAATACTGGTTTGTATGCACTGATTTTTGTTCTTGAGAAACCTTGGAGTGATATCAGCATGGATTGTATTCTTGGCTTACCAAGGACAACAAGAGGTAATGATTCCATATTTGTTTTTGTGGATGGATTTTCTAAGATGACACATTTCATACCATGTAAGAAAACATTAGATGCAATACATATAGTAGATCTTTTCTTTAAGGAGGTTGTCAAATTGCATGGATTACCGACGAGTATCATCTCTTACCATGACAATAAATTTGTTGGCTATTTATGGAAAATACTTTGGAAGAAACTCGACACCGAGTTGAAATATAGTTCTACATTTCATCCACAAACTGATGGACAAACAAATTTTGTAAACCAAAGTTTGGGTAATATGTTGAGATGCTTAATTGGAGACACACCGAGTAATTTGGATCTGATGTTTGCACACGAAGAGTTTGCATATAACAGTTCAGTGAATAGAAGTACTAGAAAGACACCTTTTGAGATTGTTCAGGGAACACAACTAAGAGGTATATCATAATTGAGAGATATTGTTGGAGAAGAGAAGAGAAGTGATGGAGGAGAGAAATTTGCTAAGTTTATGAAGACATTGCATGAGGATGTAAAACATAAGTTGGAGAAAAGTAATCAAAAATACAAGGATAATGCAGATAGATCAAGAAGACATAAGCCTTTTGAAGTTGGTGATGAAGTTATGGTTCATTTGAAGAAAGACAGATTCCCTATTGGAACATATGGTAAGTTGAAAATGAAGAAATTTGGTCCTTGCCAGATATTGAGAAGATTTGAAAGTGCAAATGCATGTGTAGTAGAATTACCTTAGGATGTGGATATATCACCTATATTCAATATTTAAAACTTGTATGAATATCATGAGCCTAATGAAGAAGTGACAATACCAAGTGATTATCCTAAGAAAAAGATGGAAGAATTTGAGCATATTTTGAAACACAGAGTTGGCAGAAGTACAAGAGGAAAGAATTACATGGAGTATCTGATAAAATGGAAGAAAAGACTGATTGAGGACTCATCTTGGATTTCTCAATCTGAGTTGGATTCAATTTAGGTTGGAATTGACACATGATTCAAAGAATCATTTATTTTAACCCCAGATGTCTAATGTAGGAGCATCTTGGGTTCTTGGCAATCCTGATCAACCAAAAATATGTTTCCTTTGGTTTGGTAGCTTGCTGGAGGCTGCTCGATAAAGTTCTTGGTAATTGCTTTTTCTCACTCAGTTGAAGACTTATTGTTCTTTTCTCAGGCTCAGTTACTTGTTTCTATTTTCTTTACTGATGGGTATTGGTAGTGTTTGGTTACTCGGTGGTTTTTCACCGACTAGTCTCTGGGTTCGGTTGGCTTTCTTACCGAGTTGTGTTCTCGAAGTTGGATCTTCTGGCTGACTTCAACATTTAATTTTTGTAGCATAATTAATGTTAGGATATCTCATTGGGATATGTGTGGACCTAAATTTGGGTCATTGATGTTTCCTATGTTAGATCTTTAGGATATTAGTATCGACCTCTTTTGTGGACTCTTGTATATATTTAGTTTTTTGTTCTTAGATTAGAGAGTCACTTTTGGGATATAGAAGATAGTGTTAGCAGATTCAGATCACAGGTCTATGACCTCACACATATGAATATTATTTTGTAAATATCTGATTGTATATGGCCAAAACTGGGAAGGCCTTACAGCCTGACATGTAATAATTTTGATGAAATAATATATAGCTCTACTACTCCTCTCACTTGTTGTGTTGTTGCTTCTGTGTTGTGTTCTCCAAGTTGGTTTGGTAGCTGGGAGTGCCTTTGGCCCTAGTTACTATTCCTCCTTGCGTCATAGAGGGAACTACAAGTGGATCTTCTCTATTGAGAGCTAAAGTTAGAATAAGGCTATCTGCAGCAGACCCTTCCCAACCAGCAAGAATGTATTGAAACTTATAATCAAACGAAGAGACAACCATAACATTTTGCAACAAGTTCCCTTTTCTATCATGATATTTACCCTGTAAGTTGACATCGACAATGAATGGTATGTGGGTTCCATTAATTTCTCCAACACTATCCTATAGAAATAAAAACTATAGTCAAGGAACAAACGATAATAGGATTAACACTCAAGAAAATAAATTTATAGCGCTAGGGGATTTACCTTGAAGTACAGATTGAAATGGTCCTTTCCACTAATTTCAAGAGGATTGTTTCGACCAGGTGGTATAAAATAATCTGCATGGAGTGCTAAGATAATCGTCAAGACCTTTTTGAAGTGTCAACTTACTCTCTCTCCAGAGTGGCCAAAGTTATGGGCAATCTTATGATTCCTTATACTATGGCCAAGGGTGTGGAGGAACATCACTAGTTGTTCTTCTAACTTTATGTTTATCATATTTGTAATGCTTCCTTTTTTTCCTTAGGAGGTTGGATAGCCGAAAGAAGGCTCATGTACTCATGCAAATTTTGTCATGACAATCTACCTCACTCGAATGAATAATGCATTTATAAAAACTAATTCCATCACTTCTTTCCTTGTGCCTTTGTTGCCTACCTTCTTGTGCAAACACTGATTCAGCTACTCCAATGACAACAAGAACAAATGCGAGAATACGAGTAGTTGTGGTCTTCCTAGATATGTGTCCTTGAATATTTATATTGTTGGGAAGATCCCTCAATGACCTAAAATGTGTACAATGATGAAGGTTTGATATACAAAATTGTCACTCATAGGTAGCAATAGTTCAAGACAAGAAAATAAATGCAACAACATGATTTTGATCCATGTACTATGTATATTGTGTTTACTTATTAATACTTTTGTTTGTATATGTATTTGTAGCTATTTATTGTATATAACCGTTGAATTTGTTAGCATTGTTGCATTAGGAAATCAGTCAAAGTGATATTGGGGTATGTGCACCAAGTTGTGGACCAAAAAAGTGGACATATTTTAAAAAAATTCAAATTTCATATAACCCGATTGGGTTATTGAAATTTCAAAATTGTACTAGGCTTGGTAACCAAGCCTAGACAATATTATTAAAAAAATTTACCATTCTCAGAACCCGATCGGGTTCTGAGATATTTCTAATAACCTGATCGGGTTATTAGACATATTATATTTTGTAATAACACGATCGAGTTCTAAGATGTTTCTTATAACCCAATCTAGTTATTAGAAACATATTATATTTTGCAAAACCCGCGGCTTAGGCAATTTCTAATGCCTAAACCGCAGAGCAGCAGAGTGCACGAGGGAAAAAACACCTAAGAACCCGATCAAGCTTTGAAGAAAACAAGATATCTTCAAAAATTTGCACATTTCAAGGAATGGCGCCCCATAAGAAAGGTATGTATTATTGTTTTTGTTGTTTTTTTTTTGCATTTTTTTTTATAAAATTAGGTTATGATATTGATTTTTTGTTTTCTTTTATTAATTTCATATCAGATTCATCAAACAACCCAAGAAGAGGAAAAAGAAATGAAAGACCACCCCCCGTAAACCCTCCTCAAAATTCTCCTTGTCCACCATCATCGCCACCCGTAAACCCTCCTCAAAATTCTCCTTGTCCATACTGATTTATGTGGACCTATGAGGACAAAGAGTTATTATGGACAGATATTTTATTCTCTTTGTTGATGATTACTCTAGAATGATGACATTAATGTTTCTAAAAGATAAATCAGAAACATTTAAGATGTTTAAATGGTATAAGGCAATGGTTGAGAAATAAAGTGGTAAAGAATTGAAATGCTTAAGGTCAGATATGGGAGGGGAATTTATTTCAGATGAATTCACTAACTTTTATAATGAGCATGGAATCAAAAGACAGGTCTCTGCACCAAGAACACCACACCAAAATGGAATTGTTGAAAGAAGGAACAAATCCATTGTTGATTTTGCAAGGACACTGATGATAGAGAAAGGGATCACCCAAATCTTCTAGAGAGAAGCTGTTAGTATTGTTGTTTACACATTAAACAGAGTACAATTGAAGAAAGACACCAAGAAGACACCTTGTGAGCTATGGTATGGATACACACCCAATGTAAGTTATTTCAAAAATTTTGGCAGTCATTATTATATCTTAAAAGATGATAGAAATGGAAAAATTGAATCCAAGAGTGATGGAGGAATCTTTCTAGGGTATTCCACCAAGTGCAAGACTTATAAATGTCTAAATAAAGCCTCTAACAAAATTGTTGAAAGTGCAAATGTAAAGATAGATGAATTTGCAGAGAAGAATGAAAAGGAAATCACTAAAGAACCAAAGGACTACAATAGATTTGTATACAATGAAGAAACTGAAACTCTACCCGACCAACAATGTAGAGCTCCCGAGCAACAGATCATTGCACCCGAGCATCAGGCTACAAATACCGACGATCAAAATATTGCTCAAAATGATGCACAAAGTGATGGAGAACATAATGAAGGACAAAATGATGATCAAGCTGATAGACAAAGAGTTGAACCTCTACTTGAAAGATATATCAAAAAGAACCATCCACAGAACTAGATCATTGGAGACAAGAAGGATAGTATGAGAACCAGAAGTAAGTCTCTAAATAAAAGATATCTTATTTGTGATTATCATCCCAAATCTGTCAATGCTGCACTAGATAATGAAGAATGGATGAGTGCTATGAATGAGGAGATTGAACAGATAGAGAAAAACAAGACATGGACACTTGTACCAAGACCAGATGACAAGAATTTCATTGGTACAAAATGGATATTTAGGAATAAGTTGAATGAGAATGGAGAAGTCACCAGAAATAAAGCAAGACTAGTATGCAAGGGGTATGCACAAGAAGAAGGAATCGAATATGGAGAGACCTTTGCACCCATTGCTAGGCTAGAAGGAGTGAGAATATTACTTGCTTATGCTGCATATAAAGGCTTTAAGGTATACCAAATGGATGTCGAGTCTGCATTCCTGAATGGAATACTTGAAGAAGAGGTATACATTGAGCAACCAGAAGGGTTTGTTGATCCAGACAAGAGGAACATGGTATGTAGACTACACAAAGCCTTGTATGGATTGAAACAAGCACCCCAAGCCTAGTATGAAAGACTTCATTCCTATCTTATAAGTATTAGATTTGTAAGGACTAGTGAAAATAGTAATCTTTATTTGAAGGAAGATACTGATGCTAACATTTTGATTGTTGAGATATTTTTTGATGACATCATATTTGGAGGCAATGATATGTTGTGCAAATCATTTGCAAATGAAATGAGCAAAAAATTTGAGATGTCTATGTTTGGAGAGATCAAGTTCTTTCTTGGTCTGTAGATCATGCAACAAGATGAAGGTATTTTCATTACACAATCCAAGTACATCAAAGAAGTGTTGAAAATATTCAAGATGGAAGAGTCCAAACTAGTTGGAACATCGATGGCAACTGGATGTAAGCTGAAAAAGGAGGACAAGTAATCAGAGGTAAATCAAACTTTGTACATATCAATGATTGGAAAACTCATGTATGTTGTACACACCAGACCAGATATTGCACATGCAATAGGAATAGTTGCAAGATTTTCTGCTAATCCCAGGGAATCACATATGACTATTGTGAAAAGAATTCTAAGATATCTGAAGAATACCGAGGAATACGGCTTATGGTATAGAAGAGAAGGCAAATTTGAACTTAAGGTGTTTACTGACGCTGATTGGGCTAGAAATATTGATGATCATAAGATAAAAATTGGAGGAGCATTCTTTATGGGTGACAGACTTGTCACATGGATCAGCAAGAAGCAATGATGCATCTCTCAGTCTACTGTAGAAGTAGAGTATGTTGTTGTTGCTGCAAATTTTTCAAATATTGCATGGATCAAACAATTACTGGAAGGTATGCATATGAAAATTCTTGAGCCAGTAATTATCTACTGTGATAATACAAGTGCAATAAACATTTCCAAGAATCTAGTCATGCATGCTAAAACAAAGAATATTGCCATGAAGTATCATTATTTAAGAGAACAAGTTCAAGAAAAGGAGGTGATACTTGAGTATGTGCAATCAAAGGAACAATTGGCTGATATCTTCACCAAGCCACTACCCAAGGATGCATTTAAATACTTGAGAAAGAGACTAGAGGTCAGACCCTTGTCTACTGGTCAGTAAGATGACTAGAAGGCTGCATCAGCCTACATATTATCAAAATATCACACATGTTGATGCAAGAAGAGAGATGGACTTCAAAGATACATCTATACACAACAAGGTATTTATCTACTCCGAGCACCAAAGTTATTACCAATGGATTGGGAAATTCAAGGAATATATTATGGATAGAAAGGATCCATTTGACAAAGATGTTTGTTTGGAATTATTGTCAAAGGGAGATAATTATCTCATTATCATACTGATAAAGGGAGAGATTATATACATTATCATCTCAGGGAGAGATTGTATCCATCAAAGTATCCAAAGGGAGAAATGTAACAAGAAAGGGAGAGTACACACCAAGAGAAAGAATTGCTGACAAGAGACATCACAAGAAAGGAGAACAGTCAAAGGGAGAGTTTGACACAGAAGAAAAACACATCACATCAGAGAAAGAAAGATTCTACATCTATCCAATGAAGGGATTGAAGACAGAAAGAAAGCTGCAAGAATCAAATCAAATCTATTTGAGCTTACCGAAAGCCAGACATTTGTAATAGTTACATTAGGAAAGCTTGATGAAACTGTATATTTCATATTGTATTAGTAATAGTATAGTATGATAATGTAGTATGTTTCCATCAATGCCAAAGGGAGAGATTGATAACATGTAATTGATTAAATGATTGAAGATGTTAAGTTGATGATCATGCAAGGCATTAAATCAGTTAATGTATTGTATTTTCATTGATGTCAACTTGATATAATCTGTATGGTCATGGAAATAATACCAAAGACTTCAAAGAACCAATGAATAAAAGGATATGCTATTAGTAATGCATATAAATCAAGTATTCACAAAGTGACTGTATACACCGACGGAGTGCACACCGACAGTTAGAGTAAAAGAGCAGAGTCACAGTGTTACCCAATGAGCAAATGCACAGCATTACCGACAAGCAGAGTTATAGTTTTGACCGACGAGAAAAATATAGAGTAACCCGATAGACATAATTATAGTGTTGCCCGATGGAAAAGACAAGGATGGAGATCTCGATGACAACTGAAGTCACACTGACGGAATAGTCAGTTATCACTGATGACTAACTGAAGTGTTGACCGACAGAACAAAGAGTTCAGAAATGACAAAAATATGTAGCTATCAAGAGCTATAAATAGACTTAACAGATAATTATCATTGTTTTAACCATCAAGATAAAGCCAGAGATAAGTAATTGATTTAAATTTGATTTATCCAGTTGGCAAGAAGATCTCGTTGAGATAAAACTGGAGTTTGCTTTAAATCTAATTGGAAAGAATTATGGATCATGCCAAGATTCAAGAAAGCCAAGAAAAGGTAAATCATGTCTATAAAGAGACAAACCCAATTCATTACGAATGGGGTGTGTGGGGTGAAAAAGAGAAGAGGAACGATGCTAAAGAAATTCTAAAGGAGAAGAAATCCTTCATTCAGTCTTGATCAATCAAGCTAAGGAAAGAGATAGATTTTGCAAACACCAACGAACAACAAGACAACATCACAGAGTAGAACAGTGTGGAGCAAAGGTATAAAATTGATTATATTGATCAGAGAGGTTATGCACTTACAATAGATTTGAAAATCTGCAATTAAGTTGTATGTATGAACATATCATTAATGTTTCAATTTAACCATTGAAACATCAATTCTGTTAATTGAGCAAGACTTAAAATTCTTTTACAATTGAGATACATCCTAACGAGTATCAAAAAGTTTGATCATGAAAGTAGCATTGGATATGCCTGATACCTATTGATAGGCCAAGTTAGTGTTTGACCAAGGATGGTAGCATTAGATGCCAGAACTAGGTGACAAACTATCTTTTAAATCCTCTAACAAGGTCACACCTAATAGTGTGTTTGTAACCTTTAACAAGGTTGGCTCCTAACAGAGCTCACTTCAGAAGAGTGAAAATTTGGGGTACCAGTCCTAGTGTTATTTTCCCTTAACAGGGTTTCCACGTTAAAAATCCATTTGCTATGTGTTTATATTTTATTACTTTACTATTTTACATTTCACATATGCAATTATAGATTGATTGGTATACTCTGCATATTTACTGTGTTTCGGTTAATAGTTGACTACTTATCGGTAATCATACAGAAGAGAGATTTATAAAGCATTCCGACAAGTAGAAAATTGATATAAGTATTTCAAGGCATTCATCTTGTAGGACAAAAGATAACTAGAGACATAATTTGTGGTTATAAGTTTTAAGGGTTGATTTAAGGATTAATTTTTGAGGCCACTGATTCACCCCCCCTCTATGTTATTACTAAAAATTTGTATCAGAGCTTGTGTTCTTAGAAGGAAGGTTTCAAGACCTAAGCTAAAGATCACAAGATGAATAGACGAGATTTTCCCAAGTTGAACAAAGACAATTTTGCTTCATGGCAGAGCATAATAAGACTTGACTGATCAGGTATTGGAAATGATGTTACTCAATACTTAGATATTGAATATGTGTTTCCCATAGGAGCACCAACAGTTGAACAAATGAGAGAGAAGTATGAGCACAATTGCATGATGATAGAGCTTGCTTCCTCACTCTCCGATGATGAATTTGAAGATGTCAAAACCTGCAAGACTGCAAAGCAGATGTGGGTCAAATTGATGCTTGTACATGGTGGTGACAAAAAAAATTTTGAGAGCCAAGGTAGAAAGCCTTAGAGGAAAGTTTGATGATCTCAAAATGAAAGAAGGTGAAAAAATCACATAGTACAACACAAGAATCAAAGAGGTAGTCAATTCTATCTGAGGAGTTAGAGGTGTACTTGAAGAAGATACAGTGGTAAGTAAAATTCTAAGAACCTTACTGCCTACTTATGCTATTAGAGTATTTTCCATTCAATAAATGAGAGTAGTAGCAAATAGAAATGTTACTCTAGACAGTTTGATTGGAAGACTAATTTCATTTGAGATGAATAACTTTGATAATAGTGTCTTACCAAACATAGAGTCTGCATTCAAATCTTCTTTGAGAATAAGTAAAACAAGTCATAAACACTATGAGAAAAGATAGTGATAGTGAAAGTGAAGAAGAAGATCTTGATGAAATTGAAGCACTTATGGATAGAAGAATGCAGAGAGGAAAAGGTAAATACAAAGGTAAATTACCCCTTGTTTGTTTTAATTGTAAAGAGATTGGACACTTTGCTGCAAGATGTCCTAACAAAAGAAAAGATGAAAAAAGTAATGACAGATCATTTGAAAGAAGTCTGACAGAGGTGATTACAAAATCTACCGACAATCAGAAAGAAGAGATACCCAAGACTACAAGGACAAAGGAAAGAAGGTCAGTTACCTAGAAAAATGCAAAGATGATGATACTGACACCAAATCTGAGGAAGACATCGAGATGGTGTTTGTGGTAGTAAAAGATGATTCAGATGATGATGAAGAAAGGTATGTATAAACTACACTCGTATCTAAAGTTAGTAAAAATGATGTCTGGATCATAGATAGTGGCTACACTCACCATATGACTGGTGATAAGAAAAATTTTAAGACTTTTGAATACTATAAAGGTGGTTCAGTAAGAATGGGTAATGACACACCTTGTATAGTTGAAGGTAGAGGAACCATAATGTTGAATAACCAGATAAAACTTGAAAATGCTTATTGGGTAAATGGATTGAATTATAATCTATTGAGTGTTTCTTAGTTTAATAATTCAGGTCACAGAGTAGCATTTGAAAATAAGAAGGCAAAGATCTTCAATAAATCAGGAAATTTGATTGGTATCAGTGAGTAGACAAAAGGTAACTTATTCTATATGAATGATAATGACACCACTTGTTTGATAGCTACAAACGAAGATATATGGTTGTGGCACAAAAGATTATGTCATGTGAACTTTGATAACATGATAAAGATTAGCAAAAAGAGAAATGTCAAAGGCTTACTAACGATGACCATGCCCGACAACATCATGTGTAATAATTGCCAAAAAGGTAAGATGACAAAGTCTAGTTTCAAAAGAAAAATCCATACATCTAATGCCATTCTAGAATTAGTCCATACTGATTTATGTGGACCTATGAGGACAAAGAGTTATTATGGAGATAGATATTTTATTCTCTTTGTTGATGATTACTCTAGAATGATGACAAAAATGTTTCTAAAAGATAAATCAGAAGCATTTAAGATGTTTAAATGGTATAAGGCAATGGTTGAGAAACAAAGTGGTAAAGAATCGAAATGCTTAAGGTCAGAGAGAGGAGGGGAATTTATTTCAGATGAATTCACTAACTTTTGTAATGAGCATGAAATCAAAAGACAGGTCTCTACACCAAGAACACCACAACAAAATGGAATTGCTGAAAGAAGGAAGAAATCCATTGTTGATTGTGCAAGGACACTGATGATAGAGAAAGGGATCACCCAAATCTTCTAGAGAGAAGTTGTCAGTACTGTTGTTTACACATTAAAAATCGTACAATTGAAGAAAGACACCAAGAAGACACCTTATGAGCTATGGTATGGATACACACCCAATGTAAGTTATTTCAAAATTTTTGGCAGTCAGTGTTATATCTTAAATATGATAGAAATAGAAAACTTGACTCCAAGAGTGATGAAGAAATCTTTCTAGGGTATTGCACTAAGAGAAAGGCTTATAAATGTCTAAATAAAGCCTCTAACAAAATTGTTGAAAGTGCAAATGTAAAGATAGATGAATTTGCAGAAAAGAATGAAAAGGAAAACACTAAATAACTAGAGGGCTACAATAGGTTTGTATATAATGAAGAACCTGACACTCTACCCGACCAACAATGTAGAGCTCCTGAGCAACAGATCATTGCACTCGAGCATAAGGCTACAAATACTGACGATCAGAATATTGCTCAAAATGATGCACAAAGTGATGGAGAATAGAATGAAGGAAAAAATGATGATCAAGCTAAAAGACAAAGAGCTGAACCTGTACTTGCAAGACATGTCAGAAAAAACCATCCACAAAACCAGATCATTGGAGACAAGAAGGCTGGTATGAGAACCAGAAGTAAGTCTCTAAATACAAGATGTCTTATTTGTGATTATAAGCCCAAATTTGTCAATGTTGCACTAGATAATGATGAATGGATAAGTGCTATGAATGAGGAGATTGAACAGATAGAGAAAAACAAGACATGGACACTTGTACCGAGACCAAATGACAAGAATGTCATCGGTACAAAATGGATATTCAGGAATAAGCTGAATGATAATGGAGAAGTCACCAGAAATAAAGCAAGACTAGTATGAAAGGGGTATGCATAAGAAGAAGGAATTGACTATGGAGAGACCTTTGCACCCATTGCTAGGCTAGAAGGAGTGAGAATATTACTTTCTTATGTTGCATATAAAGGCTTTAAGGTATACCAAATGGATGTCAAGTCTGCATTCCTAAATGTAATAATTGAAGAAGAGGTATATATTGAGCAACCAGAAGAGTTTGTTGATCCAAAAAATAGGAACATAGTATGTAGACTACATAAAGCCTTGTATGGATTGAAACAAGCACCCTGAGCCTAGTATGAAAGACTTCATTCCTATTTTATAAGTATTGGATTTGTAAGGACTAGTGAAAACACTAATCTTTATTTGAAGGAAGATATTGATGCTAACATTTTGATTGCTGAGCTATTTGTTGATGACATCATATTTGGAGGCAGTGATATGCTATGCAAATCATTTGCAAATGAAATGAGAAAATAATTTGAGATGTCTATGTTTGGAGAGATCAAGTTCTTTCTTGGTCTAGAGATCATGCAACAAGATGAAGGTATTTTCATTACACAATCCAAGTACATCAAAGAAGTACTAAAAATATTCAAGATGGAAGAGTCCAAACCAGTTGGAACATCGATGGCAACTGGATGTAAGCTGACAAAGGAGGACAAGTCATCAGAGGTAAATCAAACTTTGTACAGATCAATGATTGCAAAACTCATGTATGTTGTACACACCAGACCAGATATTGCACATGCATTAGGAATAGTTGCAAGATTTTTTGCTCATCCCATGGAATCACATATGACTGTTGTGAAAAGAATTCTAAGATATCTGAAGAATACCAAGGAATATGTCTTATGGTATAAAAGATAAGGCAAATTTGAAATTAAGGTGTTTACCAACATTGATTGGGCTGGAAATATTGATGACCGAAAGAGAAAAATTGGAGGAGCATTCTTTATGGGTGACAGACTTGTCACATGGATTAGTAAGAAGCAAGGATGCATCTCTCAGTCTACTATAGAAGTAGAGTATGTTGTTGCTGCAAATTGCTCAAATATTGCATGGATCAAACAATTATTAGAAGGCATGCATATGAGAATTCTTGAACCAATAATTATCTACTGTGATAATACAAGTGCAATAAACATTTCCAAGAATCCAGTCACGCATGCTAAATAAAGAATATTGCCATGAAGTATCATTATTTAAGAGAACAAGTTCAAGCAAAGGAGGTGATACTTGAGCATGTGCAGTCAAAGGAACAATTGGTTGATATCTTCACCAAGCCACTACCCAAGGATGCATTTGAATACTTGAGAAAGAGACTAGGGGTCAGACCCTTGTCTACTGGTCAGTAAGATGACTAGAAGGCTGCATCAGCCTACATATTATCAGAATATCATACATGTTGATGCAAGTAGAGAGATGGACTTCGAAGATACATTTATACACAACAAGGTATTTATCTACTCCGAGCACCAAAGTTATTACTAATGGATTGGGAAATTTAAGGAATATATTATGGATAGAAAGGATTTGTTTGACAAAGATGTTTGTTTGGCATTGCTATCAAAGGGAGAGAATTATCTCATTATCATACTGATAAAGGGAGAGATTATATCCATTATCATCTCAAGGAGAGATTGTATCCATCAAAGTATCTAAAGGGAGAGATGTAACAAGAAAGGGAGAGTACACACCAAGAGAAAGAATTGCTGACAAGAGACATCACAAGAAAGGAGAACAGTCAAAGGGAGAGAATTTGACACAGACAAAAAACACATCACATCAGAGAAAGAAAGATTCTACATCTATCCAATGAAGGGATTGAAGACAGAAAGAAAGCTACAAGAATCAAATCAAAGCTATTTGAGCTTACCGAAAGCCAGACATTTGTAATAGTTTCATTAGGAAAGCTTGATGAAACTGTATATTTCATATTGTATTTGTAACAGTATAGTATGATAATTTAGTATGTTTCCATCAATGCCTAAGGGAGAGATTGATAACATGTAACTGATTGAATGTTTGAAGATGTTAACTTGATGATCATGCAAGGCACTAAATCAGTTAATGTATTGTATTGTCATTGATGTCAACTTGATATAATCTGTATGGTCATGGAAATAATACCAAAGACTTCAAAGAACCAATGAATCAAAGGCTATGCTATTAGTAATGCATATAAGTCAAGTATTCACAAAGTGACTGTATACACCGATGGAGTGTGCACCGATAGTCAAAGTAAAAGAGCAGAGTCACAGTGTTACCCGATGAGCAAATGCACAACATTACCGATGAGCAGAGTTACAGTATTGATCGACAAGCAAAACACAGAGTAACCCGATCGACAAAATTACAGTGTTGCCCGATGAAAAAGACAAGGATGGAGATCCCGATGACAATTGAAGTCACACCGACGGAACAGTCAGTTATCACCGATGACTAACTAAAGTGTTGACCGACAGAACAAAGAGTTCAGAAACAACAAAATACGTAGTTGTCAAGAGCTATAAATAGACTTAATGGATACTTATCATTTTTTTAATCATCTAGATAAAGCCATAGATAAGTAATTGATTTAAAGCTGATTTGTCAAGTTGGCAAGAAGATCTCGTTGAGATAAAACTAGAGTTTGTTTTAAATCTAATTGGCGAGAATTGTGGATCACGCCAAGATTCAAGAAAGCCAAGAAAAGGTAAATCATGTATATAAAGAGGCAAACCCAATTCATTATGATTGGGGTGTGTGGGGTGAAAAAGAGAAGAGGAAAGATGGTAAAGAAAATCTGAAGGAGAAGAACGTCTTCATTCAGTCCTGATCAATCAAGCTAAGGAAAGAGCTAGATTCTTCAGACACTGATGAACAATGAGACAACATGAGTGAAATAGTGTGGAGAAAAGGTATAGAATTGATTATATTGATCAGAGAGGTAATGCACTTACAATAGATCTGAAAATCTGCAATTAAGTTGTATGTGTGAATAGATCATTAATGTTTCAGTTTAACCATTGAAGCATCAAGTCTCTTAACTAAGAAGGACTTAAAAGTCTTTTATAATTGAGATACATCCCAAGGAGTATCAAAAAGTTTGATCATGAAAGTAGCATTGGATATGCCTGATACCTATTGACAGGCCAAGTGAGTGTTTGATCAAGGATGGTAGCATTAGATGCTAGATACTA
>MU227425.1:381137-392490 GCA_018584345.1 Thuja plicata
CTGTTTTGTACTCATAATGTATCAATAATCAACTCAATTTCACACAAATCAATTGTTTTGCAGGAAGGTTTGTTTTTTCAATAGTTTTTGAATGAGAAGAGATGTTTTCACAGCTAAAAACTGTTTGGTGATGCACCAGATAACTTTGTGCCCTTTACTGCTGTTTTGTACTCATAATGTATCAATAATCAACTCAATTTCACACAAATCAATTGTTTTGCAGGAAGGTTTGTTTTTTCAATAGTTTTTGAATGAGAAGAGATGTTTTCACAGCTAAAAACTGTTTGCAACCTGCATAAAGTGTACATTTTCTGCCTATAGTTGCTGGAATGAGTCATACATTTTTTGCCTGAGAAACCACAATAATACTCCAATCATTATTTTTGCACACAATGTAACAGTTCCTGAGAAGGCAAAATCACTGAAATCTTATTGTTGAAAGGCGTCTCTTTACAATAGTACGAATCTGAAAATGACTGATTTTCTCTTGTAGAATGAAATATTACACATGCTTCAGCCTCTAGGACTGATTTTTTGAGTTAGAATACAATATTTCTTGGCTGGATAGAACCTTTTCAGGTTTAAGTACACAGCAGAACAAATGCTAGAATTACCCCCCAAGAGATAATCCCAGGTGTCCCTTTATGGAGAAATAAATGTTTTTCCACCCCTTGAGGCCAGGTCAAACCTCCTTTGCAGTGTTGGGGAAACACTCTCCTAACTCACTGCCTTAAACAATTCCAACCAACTCTCCATTTAGGTGTAGAAGATGAGGCTGTTTTATTTTAAACTGAATGATCTAGATATTCTCCTTGGGAAAAAATCAAAACTCTCTCTACCTCTTGCAAGAGTCAACAATGGTTTCCAACTATTATTACTGTCTTTGCTAATCATAAATCCTGTCGAATAGCTTATTGCTTGGAAATAGGGACATAATTCTTATGATTTTTAACTTGTCTTGATTCCTTGAAAGCGTGGGAAAAGAGCTTGCTTCCAATGCATCTTCAAACCTTTTTATGAGCCATAATAGATCACCCGATCTGCTTCCTCCATGTTGATATTTGGTGGGCATTTTTTAGCATGCCTTGGTTGCTGACTTGATTATTGCCATTCAATTAAATCTCTCATTCACATCTCATTATCATTAAAGGTTGATATATGGAAACAACTGTCATCAGACTGGTGAGCATGTCCAAATGCATGTAAACGATGTAACTTTTGAATTTCATTAGGCAAGCCTCTTATTGATGTCACTCTCTACAGATGACTATCATGAACACCTCTATGATGCCTCCAATAATCACAGTGATACTACCTAACAACCTGATATCCACCACCATTTGCCTTTAGTTCTTAGGTTGTAAAATATAATGTGAATGGATCTGCTCTTCTTCTTCCTCAGTGGTAGTTTTCAATTATGAATTCCACATTCATCATTCACATTATTAATGTCTTCACCCTCTTCTGCTAATCTTCAAACTTAGGCCTTCTTTCGATTGATTCTCTATCCATTGCGGATGATCTGAAAACGTTTTCCAAGGCATTTCATATCATGCAAAAATGTTGTTAAAACAACACAGCTCTGTGGCTCCAAGGGAACGACCAACTTACCAAGTCCCATAGCTGCCCCATGAACATTTACCTTTTTAAAGTCTAGTTCCAAATGCTATAAATGTATGTGAACCAGCGTAATTAAGAGAAGAATGAGTAGCTGTAAACACATCTATACAGAAAACTGAAGCTATTGTTTTCTTATGCCTGTCCACACCCAACATAACAAATGTCTGAAACCCAGCTTTGTTTGGAACAATGATGTGAAAAGGCCTTTCAAGCATTGAAGGCATATCTAACCATGAGAAACTTTACTGGTAACCTCCAAACCAAGTCTGTTCCTTGTCTCTTTTGATATCATTAAATGTACTCTCAGCAATAGTAATTGTAGAGTGAATGATCAAGTATCCTACGTTTGAAGCCCTGCAACCTGCAGCTTTACAACGTGTTGTTTATAATCTCAAAAACAGAGTACAAGCAGTCACCATTAGCATCAAGTCCAATAAGACCTGTTGTACCCAAAAGTCTGGTTTTTGAAATTTGATGAAGCAATGTAGATACATTGCTTGATTCTCATCTTTCTGCTGGACTAAAAGTTCCAATCGAAGTATCTGGACCACCAGATAACTCATATTTCTTCTGAATGAAAAAGCTATGTACTGCTTTTACAATCACCCAAAGCACATCATATGCATAGAATGCCCACAGCTCTTAGATTCTAATCTTCACAACAGCTACTTCGTAGTCATTTTCTCACTTCATAGTGGAGATATTTTATCTTCAAAGATGGAGGAATATACACTCTTGTACATACAATACCTTCTAGTGATGTTAATGAAGCAACATCCAGAGGTAGTGTGTCTAATATGCGTGCAATACTGTCTGTAATTATCCAAATGTAGCTTCTATTGAACATTTTCAAATGAATAGCAACAGAGTAAAGTTTGGCCCAAATCAGGTTGTATGTGCACTACTTGAAATTTGATGTAGCAATGCAGATACATTGCTTGATTCTCATCTTTCTGCTGGACTAAAAGTTCCAATGGGAGTATCTGGACCACCAGATAACTCATATTTCTTCTGAATGAAGAAGCTATGTACTGCTTTTACAATCACCCAAAGCACATCATATGCATAGAATGCCCCCAGCTCTTAGATTCTAATCTTCACAACAGCTACTTCGTATTCGTTTTCTCACTTCATAGTGGAGATATTTTATCTTCAAAGATGGAGGAATATACAGTCTAGTACATACAATACCTTCTAGTGATGTTAATGAAGCAACATTCAGAGGTAGTGTGTCTAATATGCCTGCAATACTGTCTGTAATTATCCAAATGTAGCTTCTACTGAACATTTTCAAATGAATAGCAACAGAGAGTAAAGTTTGGCCCAAATCAGGTTGTATGTGCACTAAAATTACCCTTGTTTCAATTTTATGAAGATCTAATAGTACCTCCTGCCTCCGTACACATGTTTTCTATTTCATTTTTATAGTACTCTATGTGTGCATATTTCTTCATGAAATACACCTGTTCATTCTATTGACTGTGTATGAAACTTTCACGTCTTTTCCATGACTACTTGTGTTCTCAGTCTTCTTCAAGGACTGTCAGTTGTCCCTGACCTTCCATTAGGTCACATTGTCCTTTTAGTATTGTTAACTATGGACTGTCTACCAATCGATGACTGTTCATGAATATTTAGTTTCCACTGTTCATTTCCTCCAATTATTTTGGACAGGGTTTTAGAAGTAGTTATTCACTCTTCACTGTTGCTGTGACCATTTGACAACCTTCTACAAGCTTATCATATAATGCCTCCATCATTTGATGTTGGAGGTCTGTTGTAATAAGCTACCCTTATGTATTTGTTCTTAAGACAACAACCACTCACAATGAACTGAACAATTTTCTTGATTAAAATGAGGAAACTCCCCTTCCAGATTTATTTATTAAATCATATAGCAACAGAGACCAATCGTATAAACACTAGTAACTTTCTTTAAGTAGAATGAAAATAAGCAACAGCTTTCTATGGTCTTGTTCTTAATGCAAATTAAGATTTCCACTACAGTTACAGTAATGTCTCTGCTATAGAAAAAGCACCAAATGAACTTTCAGAATTATTATATCCTGACCTTTTTAAAGTTCTTCAGCTGTAGTCTGGAAGTTCACAGCTTCAGACTCCACACGATGCTTTAATCAATTCCCTGCTCACTGCCAATACCACAGTTCATGGATGAATTCACACAGTCAGTAGATTGTATCCACTGGTCTCTTTTGTGCTGTTTGGAAATTGTATTTTTTTTCTCCCTGCACGAGTTTACCAGATTTCCATTCAACAACAATTGCTGGGTTGCATCCGACTGTGACAAACTATTTACCGTGCCTTGAACCGAAAAAGATCAAACTGAGCTTGTTTCCGCTAACATCAACGGTGCCTAGGTCGCGTACAGCCACTTTCCACTCTTCCGTTGCTCCTGTTTGCTAGTAGAGTTCCCGCACTTCCCAGAAAATGAACACAGACCTCTCAATATCTATCAACTTCCCTCTTCATTAACAGCAAGCCCCTTCATTTCCAATCACGTATATGGCTACAGTCAATCCCTTTCGATTCATATTTAGTTCAGAATCAATACTTGATCAGTCTGCCATGTCACAACATTTGTTTCTTTCAACTCATTCATTTCCTATCGCAATCACAACCCGGCCAAGCCAAAACTTCCGTGGCTCACACAGAGTAATATGCAGAATGAAGATGGCTATCTGAAGTCACGCCGTACCTTCCTGTCAAGATAAATCATCACCGACAACTCCTAGAAAATTACTAGCTTATATTCCAAGCTCAATACGTTGTAAAACAGTTCTTAGCAAGTGAAGATTATGAGCTCTGTAAATTTTGAAATCTCTACTTCTTCTGACGTTACCACTTCCTTCCACGATAAATCTGATATTCTTTTCCCTTCATTAGCAACGTACCAAGGAAACATTCAAATGTTACAATACCCATTGATTTTGCATGGAATGCTGCTAAATCACACTGAGAATCTCTTAATTCTGAAGGCAACCTCCAACTGGTAAGGTATCGTTCACTAGAGGGCGATGTAACTCTGCAATTCTGCAGTTCTATGACAACTCTGCTGAAATTCCATAATTCCCAGTCTGCCCTCCTGAATCGACAATCCTCTGTTATTCCCTCTCTGTGTAACTGCCGGCTGATTCTTTAACTCCCCTTTTTAATAATATTTTAACTTAGCTCTTCAATTCACATTAAACAAATATTTCATTCGTATGTACGCCCAATTTTGTATGCACATGAAATATTGTTTTAATATTAATTAAATGCTAACAAGGGGAAAAACTTAGCATTTAGTTATTTTTATCTTTATAATCTCACAAACTAGGAGGGGACATTACATCTGTAGATTCGTTGTCCTTTGCACGATAGTCATTAGTTCCTTTTGTTTTGGCAAGTGGCTTACATTGTCATTCTTTCTAACCCCTGCCATATGTATACTGTCATCCTTTGCTTGCCTGATTGATTGGTCTTCTTCTTGCTGCATGACTTTCTTTAACATGATTATTGTTATCGAAAATTCGTTCACAGCCCCTTTTGGACTGTTACATACAAGTTTTTGACATTTCCTATACCCTTGAGCATGAAGGAGACTCTACTCTTTCACAGAGGCTCTCTTAACCTTCCACTGTTTAATATCACATGAAATGGCTCTAATTTAGCCCCCATCATTCTGCCTAACTTGCCAAGAGGTTTTGTAAACTAACAGCTGCCACTCTTTTAATGATGACTGTCATCAAGATCCAAACTCTATTCCCTCCTCAGCTGCCTTCCATGACAATGCAACCACCTCTTATCTCTAACTGCCTTTTGCTTACTGTATGATACGATCATCTTCCCAGGTAAGTATAAAAAACTGTATGATACGACCATCTTCATAAGAACATGTAGACTTGATTTTAGGTCTATTCATCTGCGTTATGTGACTATTACAACCACCATATGCTATAGACTGTTTTAGTATTGATAGCCTTTCTCTATCAGTACTATTTGAAATGCATCTCTTTCATATTGCTACTCGTCATGTCTTGGTCTTGGTCTTCAACATTTCATCTTAACTGTGCTATTCCCTTGCTTCCTCTATTTTCTTACATCAAAGAAGACGCAAAGCAATTTTGATAACTCAAGATTTACTCTAAAGGGTTGCATGGAGGAAACAAACCTTCACTGTACCCTGTCTTTTGTACCTCATTCTTCATTATGATGTGCATTCATGAACCTATCTTCTCATTGTCATTTGGCATGAGTGTCCCTGTCTTGAAAAACGCATTCAATTCCTTCTTCAGCTTTTTGGGTGTTTCTCATGGAATTGTGACAGTCATAGACACTAGTCAAGAAAAGCTCATATCCTTGATTACATGGTCCCACTGTCTACCTTTTATGCTTGTTTAATGACTGTCCTACTATTTTAATAGCCTCTCTCTCCCCGATGACTGTTGCTGCCATTGTCCCTTCACTTTTTTTTTTTTAAGGTTTTCAAGCTCTGTTCGAACTGTTCATTGTCACTGTTATTGAGGGTGTTACAAATAATAAACTCATATGAGCTCAAGAGTCCCAAGAAAACTTCTCCATTTAAATGTTGACTTGTACACTTGATGAAGGGAAATATATCGCTGGCCACTCATCATAGACTCCGCAGATCCAAAATGGAGAGACAATAAATCCAGGTGTTTTTTAAAAGCTGGTGCCTTTTAATCAAGACGATTTTCCTGTCACTGTCATAATACCTCTTTTGTACATGTTGAGAGATTCTCTTCTCTAGCTTATATTGCTTGAGACATTTCTTTTTATGACAGCAAAGAACACCCTAGTTTCTTTCCTTGCCATTGAAGCTTTTATACGTTGCTGATTCGATATTCAAAATTGGCTTTTAACATCCAAACTATCATGACTGTTTGTCTTGTCAGTGATGTAGAAACTTTATGTGTCATTTATCTTGTTGTAGTAGACTGAACACTTGCCCTATTTATAATGATGGTAGTGGCTCTTTGACTAACTTTATGGTTCATAGACTTGCTCACCTCTTTGTGACATTTATTTGCATTTCTTGAACCAAGCTCCTATAAGTATTATCAAAGTAAAATGAAAATAAGTAAAACAAAGGCAACAGATGTACTATGCACTGTTAATATTTTTCATTTTCAATTCTATATTATTCTGTGTTAATTATAAAGTTCTTGAACCTATTTTGGGGTGTCATCACTCTATCATTCAAGCAGCTCGACCTGCTTTAGACCATGGCTTTCATCCCAGCTCCCTTTTTCTGTATTGCTTTCCTTTTCCCTATTCAAATTCTCCTTCCACAAATCATACCCTAGATCAATCGTCCGGTTTTAAGGTGGTGACCAAAAACATGCACTTGCATCCCTTGCATAGATTTTCAAATACTTTATTGTCATTATCATTCTCATGGATTCCTTAATTCCTGTAGAGAAGAAATGTAAACAAGTAAACATGTAAACAAACATATTTTGCTTTGTTCATCAACAAGGGGGTAGGCTGTGCTTTATGACAGTGATAAAGAAGTGCTATTTTGGAGTTGCAAATAGAACAAATATATGTGAAAATTCTGTTTCAGAGCATACTTTGTCTATACTATCATTGACAGTTTATTTGTATAACAGAGTTAGGGAGATTTCTGCTTAGATTTTTATTCTATTAGAGTTTTGGTGTATCTAAATGATTCTGTAACATTGGGTAACTTTCATTTATATTTCTATTAATTTTTTAATTGAATCTTCTTATATCAGTTTTATTCAGCCTGTCAAACACTGAATCATTTTATATTTTATTGGCAGGAAAATCATCTAAATTTAAACAGTGGTTGATGTTGAGTGTTTGACAAGCTGAGTTAGTGCTCGGAAATCTTTGGAGGCTCGATTAGGTAGCTGCTGAAGTCAAGTGATGAATGTAATTTACAGAATTTTAGAAAAATGTTGCAAATATTAGAATAGATATTAGATCTAATATTTAATAGTTAAAATTGGATAAAATCTCGTATTTTTAATCAATTGTTGAAATTGGTGTAAATATAATTTGTAAACTAGGGCAATTTACTGGAATATGCAATATCTAAAACTTGAGAAGATGTTGCAATTTTTGAATCAGTTGCTCAAATTGGTGACCTCAATAAATGTAATATGTAAATTGAGACAATATCCATCCAGTCATTTGATATGTAAACTATTTTATTATTTAATACCATTATTTTTATTTGGGAGGGGTTGAATTTGCCCCCTCCCTAGGCCGCAAAGAATGGTCATTAGCCATGGCCATTCTTCTAGGTCCAATGTCTGAGTGTTTTTTTTTTCTAGTTTTTATACTATTTTTTTTCCTGCATGACATTAACTTTTTTCAATTTTTATTTTCAATTCATTATCCATTATGAACTCGCATTTGTGCTGTAAATGTAATTATTAAGTACAATGATATTCTTTAACTATAACGAGTTTGGTAATATTTCAATATCTAGTGTTGTGTTGTTAGCAAACTATAATTTAAACATGTTGATTTGGTGTTATATATTAGAATTCATTTATCATTTGTGTGATGTGTGTGTTTGAATCTTGAATTAGTTATTGTTTGTTGAAGCTTGGGTTTGAAATTTGGTGTTGACTTTTGATATTTTTTTTTGTTTAACATTAATTTGTATGTGTGAATTATGAATACTTTGTTGCATATATATGAAGTGTCTCTTTGAGCTTTGTCATCTAGTTTGTGTATGTGTGAATTTTTGCATGCACTAATTGTTTGATTGAAGTGACTTTTAAATATCTATGTATAGTGTGTTCTATGTGTACATTTATTGTTATTCATTTAGTGTGCATGCTTGAATTTCAGCAAACTCTCATTATATTTTTGAACAGTGTGTGTATGTGTGAATTTTTGCATACACTTGAAGTGACTTTTAAATATCTATGTATAGTGTGTTCTATGTGTACATTTATTGTTATTCATTTAGTGTGCATGCTTGAATTGCAACCTCTTGTTGTTTGAATTAACTTTGACATCTCTTTAATTGTTTGTTGGTATTCCTTTTTGTGTGTGTTTGCATTTACATTAATTGAGTGTATTTGAATTTTGACATACATTAATTGTTTGTTTGGAGTGTCTTCTAAACTTTTGTTTAGTGTGTCTCACTTTGGCATGCACTAGTTGTTTGTTGGAAGATTGTATGCACTTTAGGCATTAAATTTGACGTCCCTTAAATTGTTTGTTGGGATTCCTGTTTTGTGTGTGTTTATTACAAAGTGTTTGCATTTACATTAATTGCGTTTATTTGAATTTTGGCATCTACTAGTTGTTGGAAAATGTGTTTGAACTTAAGGCATTTACTATGTGTACATGAATTTCAATATCCACTCATTATATTTTTGAACTTTGTATGAAGAGTATGTTTGCATCCCTTATTGTTTGAGTTAGCTTTGACGTCTCTTTAATTGTTTATTAGCATTCCTTTTTCTATGATGTTTATATGAAGTGTTTGCATTAACATTAATTGTTTGTTTGAAGTGTGTTCTATTTTTTTAGTGCATTTCACTTTGGTATCCACTAGTTGTTTGTTGGAAGTGTGCATGAACTTTAGGCATTCACTTTGTGCGCATATTTAAAATGTAACATCCTTTTATTGTAACTATGTTTGAAGTGTGTGGGGGTGTGTATTTGAACTAGTTTTGTATGAAGTGTGTTTAAATTATTTTACCATTCACTTATATTGATCATCTTATTGTTTGTTAATTTGTGTGGTGGGTGTGTTTAAACTTTCTACCACTTTCGAGAATGTTCTAACTTTGATACTCTCTTATATTGTTTGAACGAACTTTGTATATGTGAAGTGTGTTTGAACTAATTTTGTATGAAGCGTGTTTAAATTATTTTACCATTCACTTATATTTGGTCCTCTTATTGTTTGTTAGTTTGTGTGGTGGGTGTGTTTGAACTTTCTATCATTTTCAAGAGTGTTCTAACTTCAATACTCTCTTATATGCACGTTTAATCATCTTTAATTGTTTATTAGCATTCCTTTTTCTATGATGTTTATATAAAGTGTTTGCATTAACATTAATTGTTTGTTTGAAGTGTGTTCTATTTTTTTAGTGCATTTCACTTTGGTATCCACTAGTTGTTTGTTGGAAGTGTGCATGAACTTTAGGCATTCACTTTGTGCGCATATTTAAAATGTAACATCCTTTTATTGTAACTATGTTTGAAGTGTGTGGGGGTGTGTATTTGAACTAGTTTTGTATGAAGTGTGTTTAAATTATTTTACCATTCACTTATATTGATCATCTTATTGTTTGTTAATTTGTGTGGTGGGTGTGTTTAAACTTTCTACCACTTTCGAGAATGTTCTAACTTTGATACTCTCTTATATTGTTTGAACGAACTTTGTATATGTGAAGTGTGTTTGAACTAATTTTGTATGAAGCGTGTTTAAATTATTTTACCATTCACTTATATTTGGTCCTCTTATTGTTTGTTAGTTTGTGTGGTGGGTGTGTTTGAACTTTCTATCATTTTCAAGAGTGTTCTAACTTCAATACTCTCTTATATGCACGTTTAATCATCTTTAATTGTTTATTAGCATTCCTTTTTCTATGATGTTTATATAAAGTGTTTGCATTAACATTAATTGTTTGTTTGAAGTGTGTTCTATTTTTTTAGTGCATTTCACTTTGGTATCCACTAGTTGTTTGTTGGAAGTGTGCATGAACTTAGGCATTCACTTTGTGCGCATATTTAAGATGTAACATCCTTTTATTCTAACTATGTTTGAAGTGTGTGGGGGTGTGTATTTGAACTAGTTTTGTATGAAGTGCATTTAAATTATTTTACCATTCACTTATATTGATCATCTTATTGTTTGTTAATTTGTGTGGTGGGTGTGTTTAAACTTTCTACCACTTTCAAGAATGTTACTTTGATACTCGCTTATATTGTTTGAACGAACTTTGTATATGTGAAGTGTGTTTGAAATAATTTTGTATGAAGCATGTTTAAATTATTTTACCATTCACTTATATTTGGTCCTCTTATTGTTTGTTAGTTTGTGTGGTGGGTGTGTTTGAACTTTCTATCATTTTCAAGAGTGTTCTAACTTCAATACTCTTATATGCTTTGTATACTTGAAGTGTTTTTTTAACATTGGCATGTACTTCATATATGGTTTAACTAAATTTGTGTGAAGCATATTTTAACTTTGGCATTCATTTTTTGTGAAGAGTTTGAATTTTGGCATTCGCTTCGTGTAAAAGGACTAACTTTTACATTAATGCATGTGCATGTTCAAACTCATTTACTTCATGTATGGCAGAACTAAATTTGTGTCTTATATTTTTGAACTTTGGCATTCATGTTGTGTGAAGAGTTTTATTGTTGGCATTCACTTTGCATAAGTGGACTAACTTTGACATTCGCACATGTGCACGCTCAAACTACAACATTTATTTTTGGCATTTACTTTACATAAGTGGACTAACTTTTACATTCACGCATGTTCAAACTCATTTACTTCATGTATGGTTGAACTAAATTTGTGTGAAGCATATTTTAACTTTGACATTCATTTTGTGTGAAGAGATTGAATTTTGGCATTCACTTTGTGTAAGTGGACTAACTTTTACATTCACGTATGTGTATGTTCAAACTCATTTGCTTCATGTATGGTTGAACAAAATATGTGTGAAGTATATTTGAACTTTGGCATTCATGTTGTGTGAAGAGT
>MU227425.1:395504-410508 GCA_018584345.1 Thuja plicata
TGTGTGTGTGTGTGTGGATGTGTGTGCATGTGTGAGTGGATGTGCATGTGCGTGTGTTTGTGCTCATGCGCCTACAAGTGCGTGTGCAGGTGGGTGTGCATTTGCCTTGGGCGGGCATGTGTGTTGTGTGTGAGATTGTGTTATATGTTGCATGTTTGAACTATAGTGTAAATTTTGTGTGCATGCCTATGTGTGTACATGTCAGTGTGCATGAGTGGATGTGCATGCGTGCATGGGTGGATGTGCATGTGTGTGTGTTGGTGCACATGTGTGTGCAAGTGGGAGCAGGTCTGTGTGTATTGTATACTAACTTTATATGAACTTTATTTTGGCTTGGCTATTTACCTTGTGTATGTTATACTAACTTTGGCATTAACATGCACATGTGTGTGGATGAACTAACATGCATGGGTGGATGTGCATGTGTGTGTGTTGGTGCACATGTGTGTGCAAGTGGGAGCAGGTTTGTGTGTATTGTGTACTAACTTTATATGAACTTTATTTTGACTTGGCTATTTACCTTGTGTATGTTATACTAACTTTGGCATTAACATGCACATGTGTGTGGTTGAACTAACTTTATGTGGAGTGTATCTGCATGTGTTGGCACATGGATGTGTGTACATGTCAGTGTGCATGAGTGGATGTGCATGTGTGTGTGTGTGTTGGTGCACATGTGTGTGCAAGTGGGAACAAGTTTGTGTGTATTGTCTACTAATTTTATATGAATTTTATTTTGACTTGGCTATTTACCTTGTGTATGTTATACTAACTTTGGCATTAACATGCACATGTGTGTGGTTGAACTAACTTTATGTGGAATGTATCTGCATGTGTTGGCACATGGATGTGCGCGCATGTGTGCGTGTGCATGTGCATGTGGGTGGATGTGCATGTGCGCGTCTATGTGTTCATGCGCATGTATGGGTGTGCATGCATACTTACGTGTATGTGTGTGTGTGCGTGCTTGTGTGTGTTGGCGCACATGTGTGTGCAAGTGGGAGCAGGTGTGTGTGTGTATTGTGTACTAACTTTATATGAACTTTATTTTGACTTTGCTATTTACCTTGTGTATGTTATACAAACTTTGGCATTAACATGCATGTGTGTGTGGTTGAACTAACTTTATGTGGAGTGTATCTGCATGTGTTGGCATATGGGCGCACGCGCACGCGCGTGTTCATGTGGGTGCAAGTGTGTGTGCGTGTATACTAACTTTATATGAAGTGTATTTTGCCTTTGGTATTTACCTTGTGCATGTTTTACTAACCTTGGCATTCATATGCACGCGTGTAGTTGAACTAAATTTATGTGAACTGTATTTTGATTTTGTTATTTACTTTGTGTATGTTGAACTAACTTTGGCATTCACATTATTTGCGTTTTTACTTGGGCATGTTTGAAGTTCAACATTTACTTGGATTGAAGTTAATAGCATGTGTACAAATGGAAAACCTTTAATGATGTTCACTTTGTGTGGATGCATGCATGTTTATGTGTGCATGTGTATGGTGGGAAGCTAACTTTATGTGATGCGTGTGACTAACTAATTTTAGAATTTTCTTTGTTTTTGTGTGATGCGTGTGATTGAACTAACTTTATATGAAGTGTATTTTGACTTTGGTATTTACCTTGTGCATGTTTAACTAACTTTGGCATTCATATACGCGCGTGTAGTTGAACTAAATTTATGTGAACTATATTTTGATTTTGTTATTTACTTTGTGTATGTTGAACTAACTTTGGCATTCACATTATTTGTGTTTTTACTTGGGCATGTTTGAAGTTCAACATTTACTTGGATTGAAGTTATTAGCATGTGTGTTCAAATGGAAAAGCTTTAATGATGTTCACGTTCTGTGGATGCATGCATATTTATGTTGCATGTGTATGGTTGGAAGCTAACTTTATGTGATGCACGTGACTAACTAATTTTAGAATTTGCTTTGTTTTTGTGTGATGCGTGTGACTGAACTAACTTTATATGAAGTGTATTTTGACTTTGGTATTTACCTTGTGCACGTCACGTTTAACTTACTTTGGCATTCATATGCGCGCGTGGTTGAACTAAATTTATGTGAATTGTATTTTGATTTTGTTATTTACTTTGTGTATGTTGAACTAACTTTGGCATTCACATTATTTGTGTTTTTACTTCGGCATGATTGAAGTTCAACATTTACTTGGATTGAAGTTAATAGCATGTGTGTACAAATGGAAAACCTTCAATGATGTTCACTTTGTGTGGATGCATGCATGTTTATGTGTGCATGTGTATGGTTGGAAGCTAACTTTATCTGATGTGTGCATGTGTAAACTAATTTTAGAATTTGCTTTGTTTTTGTGTGAAATGAATTGGACAATAATTACTTTAGATGGTGCATGTGCTTTAATATTGTCATGTTTAAATGAACTCAATGTGTGCTAATGGTTTTGATGTTGTGTGAGATTAATTTGTGCTTGAGGTTCAGGTAACAATGTTTTGCAATATAGCAAATTCCATCACTTTGACATTCACTTTGTGTTGTTGTATATATTAGCTTGTTTGAACTTCAATTTCTGTCTATGCATGATTATGATTAAACTTTGATATTCACTTTGTGTGCATGTGTGGGTGTGTGCATGCAGGTGTGCTTGTGGATGTGTGTCTACTTGCTGCTTGTGCATTGTTAGGTGCGTGTGCTCATATGCATTTCCCTGTGTGTGCATGTGTGCGCGCGTGCACGTACGTGTGCACAAGTGTGTGTCTATGTGTGTGTGTGTGTGTGTGTGTGTGTGTGTGTGTGTGTGTGTGTGTGTGTGTGTGTGTGTGCACGAGTGTGTCTATGTGTGTAAACACAGATATTTGTGTTTTAAAACTAATTTTCTATTCTCTGTGTGGATTATGTGTGTTTGATGTATGAGCATTTGAGTCCATAGGAAATCTATGCATGATTATGATTAAATGTTGATATTAACTTTGTGTGCATTTCTTGGTGTGTGCGTGTGTGTGTGCGGGCATCCTTGTGGATGTGTGTCTACCTTCATGTTGTGTGGTTAGGTGTGTGTGCTCGTATGCATTTCCCTATGTGTGCGAGTTTGTGTGATGCGTGTGCAAGGTTGTGTGTGTGTCTCTGTGTGTGTAAACATAAATATTTGTGTTTTAAAACTAATTTTCTATTCTCTTTGCGTGGATTATGTGTGTTTGATGTATGAGCATTTGAGTCCATAGGAAATCTTGCATTATAAAAAGATAGGTTTTCTTTTTCTTCCAATTTATTTTTATTGTGTTCTTATTAGTTTTTGGTGTTTTTGTTCAAGAGAATTTCTACTCATTTTTGGCAATTTGATAACATCTTATAGAGGAACTTAATGAGGTACTAACTATTTTAATTTAACTAATAGGAGGTTTTGAAAGCATAAAAAAACTAAATTAGAGATTAAGAGGCTCCTAAAAGCTTCCAATAGAGAGGAACATCGACATTCATTGATTATTTTTGGCTAGGCCAGAAGCTTTGATAAAATGGAAGGAAATGAGAAATGTTTCAAAGTTCGATGGTTCCAAGTGGAGAACAAGGGGTTTGCAAACTTGGATCATTTAGTTTTGAGTTGAGTTGGAATTGTCAACAATTAGCATTGGGACCTAAATTAGAGGTTAAAGGGGTCACTAAAACCCTAGAGCTCACAATAGATTTCATTTCTTATAGCAAGAATATTCAACCCTAGGAAGATGATGTGCTTTCTTGCCAAAGAATGAAGACCCTCCCTCATGCAAGCAATTGCACTCGTTGTTGGTTTACGAGGCTATAAAGAAGACCTTGCAAAGGTGTTCGATGGTGCAATATCTGATAATGGAGAAAGACGAAAGGCTTTATGTCTAAAGAACAAAAAATGCAACAATGGCCCTTATCAGAGGAATGCAAATCGAATGAAAATTCTAAGCAGAATGAAGGAAAGAGTCCCAAGAAGAAGAATAAGCCACCTGTAGCTACCAAAGATAAGATGGAGAAGGAAAGAAATTGTTACATCTATGGTTGACCCGATTACTAGGCTAGGGAGCGCCCTGAAAGAGCCAAGATTATTGCTGCACTGATTGAAGATAAAAAGATGCCTAAAAGGGGTGTAACAAGATCTTGTGAGCCACTATGAGCTTTATTACGTAGAAGCTTTCTTTGTAGGAAAGAAGGTTTTTTTGATGGACTATGAGGCCACACAATTATATACTAGTTGATTAGGAAAAGAGTCTGGGATGAAGGATGGATACTACTCACACTAGCTTCAAAGTTGTCAATGCCCTTACATATAAAACCAGTGCCGATATCAAGAATGCAGTGATGTAGATTAGTTCTTGGGAAGGACCTTTCAACCTTGTACTGATTGGGACGAAATTTGACTTGATTCTTGGTCAAGAGTTCTTGCAGTAGGCTGTTGCAGTCACAATTTGTCACCCTAGTTGTATTTTAATGTTGGATCCAATAAGGCCTTGCTTGGTCGCAACAATGCGATTCAATGACTTCCAACGAGTGTTGAGCACATTGAGTGTGAAAAAGAGCAAGAAAGGGCAATGAGGAACTCTACTTGGCAACTCTGCTCAGTGGATGGGATGAAGGGGTAACCTTTGAGTCCTTTGATCTTGCCACAATGCAAGATGTCATTAGCACATACCAGGATGTGATGTCGGAGAAGCTACATGCGAAGTTACCTTCTTGTTTCCATGTAGACCACAAGATCAAGTTACAGACCAAAATAAGACCACTTGTGTGAGCTCTTTATCATCGACCGGGGCCAGAAATGGTTGAGCTAAAGAGATAGTTAGTTGAGCTCTGCAAAGCTAGTTATCTCTGGACATCTTGCTCTCCTTATGCGACGCTTGTGTTGTTCCAAAGGAAGATGGATTGTTCTTTGAGGTTGTGTATGGATTACTGTGTTGAATAAGTTGATGATAAAGAATAAGTACTTGCTATCGTTGATCGTTGATAGCTTTGACAAATTGGTGGAGGCTTGGCTTTTTACAAAGCTAGAATTGAGACAAGGATTTTACCAGATAAGGATTGCTTCTTAAGATGAAGAAGAAATGATTATCACAATTAGGTATGGCTTGTTCAAAATTCTTGTTATGCCATTCAGCTTAACGAACGCCTCTGGCACGTTCAATACTCTTATGAATGATATCTCAACCTTTGTTGGACAAATGCGTTGTTTTTCTGGATGACATCTTGATCTACATGTCCCTTGAAGAGCATAAGAAGCATCTTAGCAAGGTTTTCAATATCCTACAAGCTTACCAACTATTTGTCAGAAAAGAGAAGTGCATCTTTGCACAATAAGAAGTCCAATTCTTGGGCACGAACATAGTTGGACATGGCAAGATCCGACCAGATCTTGAAAAGCTTGTTACAATTAGAGAATGAGACCCTCTACATAATGTGCACGAGGTGCGTCAATTTCTTGGGATGAGGAATTTTACAATCGAAAGTTTGTGGTTGGGTATTCAAAGATTGCTAGACTGCTTTCAAATCTTTTGAAGAAAGATTTGGGCTAGAGATGAGGTCCCGAGTTGCAAGAAGCTTTTGCCAAGCTTAAAGAGAAGCTCACTATCGAGCTAATGCTAGCCATGCCAAAATACGGTGAACTTTTGAAGTGTAGACAGATGCTTCCAACTAGGTCGTTGGAGGCGTGTTGATTCAACATGATAATCTTGTAGCCTTTGAGGTGAGGAAACTTAATGATTGTGAGAGGAACTACTCGACTCATGAGAAAGAGATGATGACAATCATCTATTACTTGAGGGTTTGGAGGCATTACTTGTTGGGTGTTCCACTTATTTCAAGATGCGGGTGAAGCTAACCTTGAAGCGAGCCCGTTGGTAAGAATTTCTTGAAAAGTTCAATTTTGAGCTCATCTACAATCTTGGCCAACATAATGTTGTGGCAGATGCACTGAGTTGAAAGGATCAACTTGGAGCTTTGCAAAGTTTTGAAGAGGTCGCTTCTAGTCAAGTTGGCATAATAGAGTATATCTTGGATTGCATAAGAGAAGGGTTGGAAAATGAGTCTTAGTCGTTCTAGATTGTTCTCCAGGGTCGTGCTAGGTGAACCTAGAGGTTTACAATGAAAGATGGGTTAGTGTACTACAGGGATAGTGGACTGTGTATTCCAAAGTGGAAATAACTGCACAAAGAATTTCTTCAAGAGTGTCATGGCTCCATTTGGGCTAGCCATCCAGGTCAAAAGTGGACATTGGCTTTGCTTGAGTGCGACTTTTATTGGCCAACCATGAGAGATGTCAAGTTGTAAGTGAGAACTTGTCTTACATGTGAGTAGGATAAGGCGGTGACTCAACATCTCAGTGGTTTGTTGCAACCTTTATCAGTTCTAGTGAGGCCATGGGCTAGTGTAAGTCTTGATTTCATCTCTCAATTGCCTAATGTGGATGGTTACACAAGTATTATGGTTGTGGATCACTTTTGTAAGTATGCAATATTCATTCTATGCAAGTAGCCTTGCCCAACTAAACTTGCAATAGAATACTTCTTCAAGAATGTGGTTATGAATTGGGGAGTTCCATTGAGCATCATATCAGATTGTGATCCACAGTTTACATCCAAGTTTTAAGCAGAATTATTTAAGTTAGTTGGTACTAAGCTATTGATGAGCACTAGCTACCATCTCCAAATGGATGGTTAGACCAAGCACATCAATGGGATCTTGGAGGATTATTTATAGAACTTTGTCTTGGTAGATAAGAGTAACTAGTCGAAGTTGCTTGACGTGGCTCAATTCAGTTACAACTTACAGAAGAGTGTCTCCCCCATACTCACCCTTTGAGCTTGCTATTAAGTGCCAACTACTCACCTTGCACACTTTACCGCAAGGTTATCACATTCTCGACTTAGATGCAGTGGATTTGGTGAAAAGTTGGATAGAGAGAGTGGACTTGGCAAGGTCCACCTCACTAAAGCTACATATTCGATGAAGAAGTGTTCTGATGAGAAGCATAGACAATTGGAATTCAAGGTTGGTGATAATGTCTTACAATGCATGTACTCGAATCAATTCAAGTTACCGAAGAGATTGAGTACGTCTTTGATTAGGCATTGGGAGGGACCCTTTGAGATGGTTCAAAATATCAGTGTTGTTGCTTATAATATAAATCTTCCATAACATCTTAGGGTTCATCCAGTGTTCCATATGTCTTAGTTGCGTCCACATCCTCCAGTTGAGGAGGATTTGGTTTGCAACATTTTGACCCGAGGCCTTGCAAATGTGATGGATAACCCATATTGGAGAGTCAGTCAGCAATGCACTCTAGGGGTTATGGGAAGGTGTTTTATGAATTTCTTGTGGTATGGAAAGAAATGACTTGTGAGTCGGCGACATGAGGACGAGGTGAAACGTTGTGGTGAGATGAGGGAAAGATATTGGAGTTCCTCGCGTAAGGGAGGTCAACACTATAAAAGTAAGTCGTCATTGATCTCTCTTGTGGATCTTCAGTGGTCGAGAGGTGCATCAACGTCGAGGGTGTCACCATAGGTTTGTTGGGGGAGAGTCCATTATTGTTGAGCTTAACACAATGTTACAAGTACACAGAGCATGGATTATCACCGAATGGTTGGAATCCAAGTTTTTTAGTCCCAAAGTGATCCAATGGCTATGCGAGTCCCAAACTAGAACGAGGATCTTCAAGTGGAACAAGTGGAAATATTCACTATGAAATGCAGAGTTGGTCTTCTTGATATATGACTGATGGATGTTTAATGTGATGAGCTTGTGCTTTCATTGGCTTGATCATGAAGGTCGATATCGCTGTAGTGAGTCTGGATGGAATCCATTAGATCATTAGCCAATTCGAAGAGATTCAAGTCAATGGTGTTGATAAGTACCTCTCAATGCTTGTAGTTATACACATGAGCAGATTGTGAGCGAATATTGTAATTAGAGAGAGCGTTGTGCAAGTTTGTGTGAACTTTGGGTTTGAGCTCTATTCTTTGTAAGGGGTTACAATGTTTGAGTTCTAGGCTAGTCAACAAGATTTGGCTTAGTCTTGGTTCTCCAACAGGTGGTTTGATCGAGTTAGCTTTATATTTGGTTGCAAGGATTATCAATGGAACCCAACTTGCACCATCAGGGAGTGGCTTTGTATTATTAGATTGGTATTTGAACTTGTTTTTTGCCCTAATTTTGGCTTGAGTTGTTTTCTATAATTTTTGTTGGTTCTTTGTATTCTTTACATGAGTTTTGGTCTCATTGATTGCACCTTCGTTGTTAAGTTTTTAAAAAATTGTTGTAGTCGATTAATTTTGGTGTAGGCATAGTCCAGGCTGGTCTTGTGCAGGTCATTCCGAGTTGCACTAGTCCTTTGTAGGTGTCGCACAGGTCTTAACTTTTGGCATGTGATGGGCTTTGATACAATAAGAGAAAATGAGAAACACTTTGAAGTTCAATGTTTCCAAGTGAAGTAGAACACCTAGCACAAACAAACTCATTGAAAAATTACAAAAAAATACACAATTTCTAGATCTCACTCTTACCTATCATCCTACCAAGGGGATTTAACAAATACTGAATATAACTATATCTTTTGTACCGCGCACGGAAACAACTATGTTATGTTTTCCAAAAAAATCAGAAACATGTTTTCATGCGCGCGAGGTTTGACCCTCTTAATCTTATTGGTTTTAAAAAAAATCAGTATTTTAGAAACTAGATTCAGAGTGCTACAATTTTTATTTTTTACACATCTTATTTTGAGTGCTTGACCCTCAAACGCCTGTTCCAAGTTTAGGTTTACCCGATTTCAGAAAAAAATATGTCCACTTATACCCCCCTTTTTGGTCCACAACTTGGTGCACATACCCATTGGTCAATAGCAATTTGGGCATACCGTGTGATCATAAATGGAGCAGATATAGTTTTTATACCATACTACTCCAGCTACTACAATTTATCTAAATTTCTCCCAACAACTACCTAGTGCTTGGCATCATAAATACATGTGTTCATGAACAAGATCATAAGCCAACCATTAACAATAGATACTTCTGAAGGAGATCATAACTCCACTGTATATATACTTACTGCTTTACATCTCATATGTCTGTTATGATCAAATAAGAACATAAATAACAAGACTACATATTGGTGATCATAATCATCTTGATTAATAATAACTTAATTATATACTTATATATGTGCATATATATGGTACTTATATATGCATATATATAGCATGTAATAAGTTCTTATTAATTAGTTTAGGGGAAATGAGACTATAAAGATTGATGGGACACCTATTGAGGTGTCTTGGGATGTTCACAACTGGCTATTTAGTCCTAGTATAGGTCATGTAGTCTTCATGTTTCAGTCCAATATCAGGGATGAGGATAAGGACAATAAGATCTCTTGCCCACCTACTGCAGTTTTGTAGTGGCCCGATGCTGCAGTTGGGTTTAAAGGAAAAAGGTTCATGAGAAGTGGTCTTCTTCTTCTTGCAGATCTTTAGTGATGCAGTGGGTTGGTAGCAGCACTTGCAAGGGTTTGACATTGCAAGCCCTACTAGTGCTGGCTTGTCTATGCTTTTATATGCATAGAAGAGTGAGTGAGGATGATAGCAATGCAAGAAAGTGGTAGGCTTTAGTTATAGTCATTGTTAGGCCTTTAGATTTTTGTCTTTATGTTTAACAGATTGTCTGTCCCCCTCCCTGGTAAATTGAGAGGCTGCTTCTGTTGCTTGGACCGTTCTTAACCATGATTTATTTATTGAGGCTTATTTAGTGGCTTCCATTGTGGGAATATAACAAAATTTTGGGTAAATGTTGGATCATAATATGGGCATTGATTATTTTATCCTTTTGAAGTTGGGAGGGAGCAGATCAAATGTGTACTCTAAACTGATCAGAAGCTTGAGAAACAATGTCAAATGTTCAAATTCTCTACGGTATGGCGGAACATCTCAGTGATAAATGAATGTATGGTCAATGTCTTGCTATCATTCCATGAATATCATAGCACCAGTGTTTATTTCATTTGGTCAGATAATGCTATGACATAAATAATTGCAAGGGTATTCACAAATCATTTTACGTTATTTTAGGATGCAGCTCAATGCATAGCTCAAAAAATCAGCTTCGGTGGAGATCAATTTGAAACTACATAACTGTTTATCTTGAACATAAAAACATAATAACCACTTGGTAATCGACACAAATATATTAACTCTAACATGATCGACGCAAATATACTTACTCTACAATTTTGTCCAGGTAACAACAAGAAGCTATGGGGCATCCTAAGAATCAAACTCGGGACCTCTCGCATGTGTTATTTTCTATGTGGGTACTTCTGTTCCTGCCTTGTTCTCAACATTATCATATGTTTTTAGATATTTATTGAACCAGTTTAATTATCTAAATATGAAACACTGCTACTATATTCAGAAAAATAGACCACTATGAAAGGATATGCAAAAGGATATGCAGTGAGACATCAAAATATATGAAACAACACCCAGCAACAACTAAGGCATTGGTTTCAAATACTAGATTCCAAAAACAAAGTTGTACTCACTTTGTTTCAAAATTAAACAGAGAACCTTTAATGTCGTTCGAACAGAACAAAACAGCTGAGGAGAGCCTTTCCAGCCTGTCGAACACAACAGAGTAGCTAGCAAGCAGCGTTAACAAAGCACAACTAGAGCAGTGATAAGTCACAGCCAAAGCACAAAAGTGAAGTTAAACCCTCTTCTTCATCACCCACAAAATGATGTGAATGCCCTAAAAACATTTTTGCGCGCGGACCCCAAATGTAATTTGTTTGCACGCGGATTTGAAATGGTTTCAAAATGGGGATTGAGAAAAGTGGAATTTGGCCCTCAAATTCCAATTCCACCTTTTCAAGTGGAAGATGTAAATGCTCATTTTGAGTCAAAATGAGCATATACATTTCCCTCTTCTCTTTTCATTTTGCACTCCAAAACAACAGATTCAACAAAATCAGAATATACTTATGCCAATTCCAGCCTAATTCCCGCAACCAAACATGGCCTTATTATGTTAATCCTCCCATCCCCATCTATGCTTTATACCATACCAAACCCAACACTATCACCTTTCTTCCTCATAGAGTCTCAAGCCTCCACAATCTCCATGCTAACACCTATGAGAGTGGAAACCATGGAACCCTCAACACATATTTTCTCCCTGTACTCTACCATATCTATGCAATTTTTTTTTGAGGATTTTAATGTTATATTGATATTGATATGCACAGGTAGAGAAGAAATGTTCATGCTTTCGCTTTCTTCATTCTCGATAATTAGGAGATATTTCCACAACAAGTCAATTTGTGATATTGCTAGCAGGTTTCAATTGTGTACTTTTTGAGTCAAACTCATTGACCCATGTTCATGAGTAGTGGTTCACAAGAGTTCACCTCTCATGGGAATGAATGAAAGACTTAACACTCATTGCATCTAAGTGATGCTCATAAAAGTGAAGCATTGGGCATTCCCAGGAGGTCACCCATCCCACGCAATTCTAACTCAAGCATGCTTAACCATGGAGTTTCCTCCAAGGTTAAACCCACTTAACTTTCTACCCCATTCACAAAGCATCATCAAGTATTGTGTCTTATGAACCATTAATTATAGAGCCCCTTGAGCTCATCAATTGATAAGTAGGATATATTCTTCACAAGTAAAATTGTGATATTGCTATCAGGATCCAACTATGTAGTTTTTTAGTCAAACTCATTGACCAATGTTCATGAGTAGTGGTTCACAAAAACTCATATCTCCTGAGAACACTTAGCACTCATTACATCTAGGTGATGCTCACAAAGGTGAAGCATTGGGCTTTTTAGGAGGTCACCCATTCCATTTGGTGAACTTGATTGGTTGAACTAGTTTAACTCTTTCCCTTAGGATTGTGTCATATTTTTTATTTTATTCAATTGGAAACTTGCGGTTTATGAAGTTTTACATTAGACTTGGTCCTAGCATCTCTTTAATCTTTTTCCCATACAAAACATCAATTAGTTTCTAACATTGCATAACACTCCATTATTTTCCCCTTGTAATTGCTACTTCTCCTATGAACTTTTATTCTAGCATTTGAAATACGTGATGACAATGGAATCTTAATAAGTCATATGCACTCTTTTAATGCCAATGGGTAAAACTAAAATCTAAACCAAAGCTATAATCTCATTCATTACATTATTTAACAATTAAAATTCCTACAAAATACCATGTTTATCTTTATATTATGACTAATATATATTGAACTTGTAAGAGAAATTTATTGCTAATAAGATACCAAATAATTAATAACAAACATGAGTAATTCAACTAAGAGAGTCGCTATAAAATTTAATACATTATAATTAACAAATATAAGTAATTCATCTAAAAGAATGTCTATAAGTTTTAATAACCTACATTATAATCAACTAAGAGAGTGACTATAACATTTAATACATTATAATTAACAAACATAAGTAATTCGTCTAAAAGAATGTCTATAAGTTTTAATAACCTACATTATAATCAACTAAGAGAGTGGCTATAAAATTTAATACATTACAATTAACAAACATAAGTAATTCGTCTAAAAAAATATTTCACATATATTCTTTAAAAAAAATTAAAATAAAAAATTGAACTGTAATTGGTTGAAAATTTTTGTTTTAATAATGAGTTAAGAAAAACTCATTGCAATAGTATATAGCTGGCAAATAAGCCCAAAAAGCAAGAAAAAAATAGTATAAGATAAATAGCTCCGCTCTTTCATTTGCAGACACCATTTTTCCGCTTATCAATAGCTCTGTCTCTTTCAATTGCAGAAATTGTTCTTTCTTTTTTGTCAATATATTGTTATGTTTTCTATGAATGCTTTGCCCTTTTCTTTTCTTTCCTTTTTTGGTCTAAATTATATATATTTTTAATATCTTTTATTGCAATTTCCTTGTTTTGTTTCGTTTTTCTCAAGATTTATCATAGTTGATTCAGACATTTTGTTATTTAAATGGTCCAGACATTTTGTTTTTGATATTAGCAGTAGCAAGAGGGTGCTGACCCAAGATACAAGAAGCTAACAAAACATAATTAGCAGCATGTTAAATCAGCAAAGTCAGCAGGAGATAAGCATGAATATCATCTACCTCTATCAAAAACCACAATAAAAAAGCTAAACCAGCATCGGTAAGTGTTCCAAAAATAAACAGTATCAAAGTTTGTCAGCCAAAAGAACATACGAAGCCACGCAGGGCTATTTAACATAAGTAAAGTCTTAAACTTAAAACAAAACTTAAAGAAACTGGCCATAATATATGGCTTGGGGTCCACAGTGTGATAGCACCCCAACCGCACTTCATCTTCAGCTGGATCCCTTCCCGTCCCATAAGCACTTCGACAGCAGCAGGTCCGCCCACTCTTCATTGAGGAACTTGAAGAGTTCTCTGTTTCCTTCCACTGACGCCTTCCCAGCCGAGGCTTGCTCATTCAGTAGGCAGAGGGTAGTGGAGGAGGTGTGCATGAATTTGAGAGCGAACTTGCTAACATCTGCCAACCTCCTGTTAGTGTTGGCCAAGTCCTCATTCAATTTGGCCACCGAATTCTCCAGATTAACAATTTGGAACTTAATTTTTCCAACAAGGCAAGTGCCCACAACAGACTTAGGGTTCTCATTCCTGTTATCCAGGCTAGAAATGTCCTTACCCACATCGGCCACATTGTCCTGTTTATCAATTTTACCCTCAACTTGGTCAGTATTAGTTTGGTTGTCATCCTTGCTAGGGGACTCGACCGAAACATCCTCTTTATCAAAGAGCTCCTTCATAGCCCATTTCCCTTTTTCTTTGGCAAGCCGAGAGGACTGGTGGGTACTAGTGGGTTGAGGGTCAACATTCTGGGGGCAGTCTAGGTTAATATAGATCTTTTTGCACTTTTTAGCAGGCTGGGGAGAGTCATCCAGGGTTAGCTCATGCTTGCTGCCCGTGTGGGGAGTAGAGGTGGGGCGGATACCAGAGGAATTAGGGCTAACAGCAGGGGTAGAGCCACCAATGGATTCTGAGGGCGAGGGAATGCCTTGGTTTAGGGAGACCGACGGGGACAAATTCTGTTGAGCACGTTGGGTGATTTCTACAATGGGCGATGGGGCGGATACCAGAGGAATTAGGGCTAACAGCAGGGGTAGAGCCACCAATGGAGTCTGAGGGCAAGGGAATGCCTTGGTTTAGGGAGACCGACGGGGACAAATTCTGCTGAGCACGTTGGGTGATTTTCACAATGGGCGGAGGGCAGAGAGCCCGATGGATGTGGTAAATCCTAAAGATAAGCCCCTGATGCAGATAAATAGGTTTTTTTTCCCAGGGAGATGACCTCATTCACGGCCGCCACTGAATTCTCTAAGGAGTGCAGAAGGTAAAAAGGCATGGAAATTAACAATTTATGCCTAAGATGATTAAGAAAGAGAAGGTGATAGTTGTAGAACGTACCAAACCTGCCCTCCAAGGTGAAATATTTCATCACGAGCTTGCACATATTCGGCCAGAATTCAGGAAGATCGACTGTGCTATAACCCCCATTCTTAGACACAGGTTTGTCATCATTTGCAAAGAAATGGTCGAACTCTGTTTTGGCCTGGGTTTTGGTGGTTTTCTTCCACTTCCTGCCTGTGGTTGCCATTCCCGTGGCTTTACCAATCACCTCTTTGTTAATTTCAAAGGTGATACCATTAATAGTGACTCTTCTCTCGCTCCAAGTTTTGGTGAACTGGCAAGAAATCATCTCATCATGCCCGACCAAACATTTCATGAAGGGCAGAATCCCACCTTCTTTGCAAAAATACATCACCATCGGGTCCGAGGTAAACTCTTCCTCGATTTTGTCAGGTTCAATCTATTGGCAAGTGATCAATTTGGGTAATGTGATTCACTTTTTGGTTGTCATTTATGGCAACACATCTAGGTTTAAGATCGATTGTTTTGAAGTTAAGTTTTGGTATGTCCAAAATTGACTAAGTACAGAA
>MU227425.1:410558-444333 GCA_018584345.1 Thuja plicata
GCAAGTGATCAATTTGGGTAATGTGATTCACTTTTTGGTTGTCATTTATGGCAACACATCTAGGTTTAAGATCGATTGTTTTGAAGTTAAGTTTTGGTATGTCCAAAATTGACTAAGTACAGAAACATAGATACAGTATTGTTTTGGATGTCGAAGACAAAAATCAATGAATTAAGGCATGTGAGCTTAGTGGAAGACAGTATGGAGTATTTCTGACATACACCTAAGATCGATTTGGTTTTGGATAAGTGTACGGAGAATTATGAGGATTTGAAGACTGGCAGACAGTAGAGAACAACGATACAGAGCAGTTGGACAACAACAAAGAATAAAGGAGCAAGACTTGGACTCCAGGAAATTGAAGTTGTATTTTGTTGTTGATAGTCTATAGTTTGACTATGCAAGAGCCCCGACTATACATTTAATGTTTACTACATTAATTGTATTTTGTATTGAAGGCCGACTTAGTATTGTTTGTAATATTTATTCTGCGAGCCGACTTTGTAAAGTTAAAAGGATATATATGTAAGATCTTTTTGGTAAAGATTGGGTGTTGTGAGAAAGTGAAGGATATGCAGAGCAAACATGCAAATGGAAGAGCAGAGAATAACAGAGCTATAAAGGATCTATCAAAGCATTTGTGATGCTTGTTTTTGTTCATCACTGAGAACCTTTTGTAACAGAATTACATTGTAAGAGTTGTAAGCTCATTGGCCCCTAACAGGGTGTTGTGAACCTTTAATAGGGTTGTTATTCCTTTAACAAGGAAATGTACTATGTAATATTCAACTCCTAACAGGGCTAGGTCTCCTTACAGGGGCATTATACTTTAGTGCATGCTTGTGGGTATCATCCCCACCAGGGTTTTCCCTTGGCCAGGGTTTCCTCGTAAACAAATCATGGTGTTATGAGTTCTGTGTTATTTGTTTATGTTCTTTCCTTTACTGTAATTGTATGGTTAATGTTCAAGTGGTTGAAGAATTTGATTAACTGTTATAATACTGATTCACCCCCCTCTCAGTATTATCCAATCCTAACACAATCCTATGGCGATCCCCTCCCATATTTGCAGAGTAGTTCAAAGCGGTCTTAGCCCAAGACTTCCACACCCAGTGAGAGCCGAAACCCTTCTCAACACAACACCATAAAAAACCAGGGCACGAGAAAGAAAGCAGAGCCGTTGCGTGAAGTGGAAATAATGGGGTAATAACCGACCTTTAAGCATCTATCATTTTGTGTACAAAACCCGCTAAAACAATTGTTTTTAGGCACAAAAATCACCGCCAAGGCCGCCACTAAGGTTAGCACGTGTGAGCGGCGTTGTAACCCATAATTACAATCATAACAATCTCCGTCATATCTTTTAATAATCACCAAAAATCTTAGATTAATCTGATGGCATAAAAAGACATAATGGCACTTTATGAAGGGAGTGATGCAAGCAATCCACCTCCTCCGCCAAAAAGAATTGAGGATCCTACAATCCGCGGCCACGTGGCCTTTCCAAATGCGGAAAACAACCAAGCTCAAATGTATATTGCTTTAGGGTCCACCTTTTGGTGCCCAAATCAGACTTTAATTTTTAAACATTTAGGTTGTAGTTGTTGCTTCTGCTTATTTCCCGCCCAAGCAGGTCCTGAGTAATTTTTGGTAGCTGATTAGCAGCGCCCCAACAATGTAAGCCAACCGTCTGCAACCCCACGACCGCGATGGAATCCGCAACATAATTCCCTTCCCTATAAATGTGCTTTATGGTGGACTCAGTAAAGCGAAGCAACAACCCCCTGATATCCGACAGAATAGGGTCAACACACCATCCGGCCAAGGAGTAACCACCAGCAACCTCAATAATAACCTTGGAATCTCCCTCAATTTCAATCCTGGTGCAGCCACAGTTAAGGGAGAAATTTAATCCCCATAGGAGAGCCATAGCCTCTGCCTGGTTAACCGAGTGGTCAACGAGGGGGCTAGCATAAGCAACAACCAATCTCCCCCATTGATCCCTTATAATTCCCCCTCCTGCCTGTTTTTCGCTTCGGGCAGCCCCATCAAAATTGAGTTTGTACCAGTTTGCCTGAGGGGGGGCCCAAATAGTAGCCTTCTTGGCTCTAAGTTTAGAGTTGTCAAATCTGTCAAACCCCTTGCCAAGACCCCAAGCCTTAGCAATCTTCCAATCAAAGTCAGTGGGAGGGGAAAAAGGGCTTTTCCAGCTTTCCACCAACAGGTTTTCCTATAAAAGTTTAAAGCCATCATAAAAAAACATCCTTAGAATTGTGTTCAGTATCTCTGAAAATCCTGTTGTTGCATTCCTTCCAGATAACCCAGCAAAAAATCGGGGGGATTTGGTTCCAGAGGAGTTTGATCAATGGGTGCTGTGAGGGCAATTGCCATTCAAGGAGAGTATACTGAATGTTGTAGTTAGACACCCAAGGGAGGTTGAGTCTCGAGAGAATCTCCTGCCAGACTCCGACAACAAATTCGCAGTGGAGTATGATATGGTTAGAGCTTTCCACATCTTTCTTGCAAAGGCAACATTGGTTGGCAAGGCTAAACCCACGTTTAACAAGGTTGTCAAGTGTGAGGATTTTCCCGTGGAGGGTAGTCCACCAGAAAAAGTTGACTTTAGGGATTAATTGAGGCTGCCAGACCTTCTTCCAAAAAGAAACATCAACACATTCATTGATAAGAAGACCATAAGCCGACTTGACAGAGAACCCTCCATGTTGAGTGTGTCTCTAGAGCAATCTGTCAAGTCTGTCTATCAAGGGATGCAGACCAAAAGCAACATGTCCCTGAGTTTAGTTGCAAGGGTGGTCAGGTCCGGTCTGAGCTAGAGATGCGGGAGGAGGTCAATCCACTTGCCATTGGAGATGAAGTTGGAAACCTGAGAACCAACAACAAGGGACAGGACATTCCTCAACTAAGAGAAACGAGAGTTCCCAAGGATGGAATCAGGCAGCCAGGGGTCATCCCAGAATCTGATATCTTGGCCATTACCCAATGACCAGATGGCTCCTTTTTCTAAATACTCCTGCATTTGAGAATGTTATTCCAGATTTTAGAGCCCCCCCAGGTGGCCCTGCACCATGAAGAGTTTACAGAAGCGGCCCCCATCCAGATATTTAGCCTCCATGATTCTGTACCAATCAGCATTTCCCTGTATCATTGTCCAAGCAACCTTAGAAAGCAGAGCTCTATTGAGGTTGTGAATTTTCCTTAACCCCAGACCCCCTAAGTTTTTGGGGAGACAAACATTATCCCAAGAGACCAGCGGGAGGCGTTTCTTTTTCTCTAAATCCGACCAAAGGAAGGTGCATTGGATCTTTTCCAATTTGTCAACCATGAAGCCATAGATTTTAAAAATAGATAAAAAGTAGACAAGAATTCCCTGGAGGGAAGTAGCAAGGAGTTGAAGCTTACCAGCATTGCTGAGCAGTTTACCTTTCCAGCCCACCAGTTTCCTTTGGGTTCTTTCAAGGATAGAGTTCCATAATTCATTATTCACATCTTTGACTGTCAATGAGAGGCCAAGATAAGTGGTAGGAAGTTTGTCAACCTGGCAACCCAAAATCTTCATTATCTTTTTCTGGACCAAATCCTCCGTGTTGAAGAAGAACATACGGCTTTTGTGATATTTGATATGCTGGCTCGAAGCTGTCGCATGATTGTCCAGTAGTTGTTTCAACTTAGCAGCTTCCCTAACCGAGGAGGCCCCAAAGAAGAAGGTGTCATCCACAAATTGCTACAGGATCGCTGATTGCAGAGTGGTGGCTGGCTTAATCCCCACATTTTCTCTGGTACAAGCCATCTCCATCATATTCCGACCAAGAAATTTGGCGAGGATGAAGAGGTAGGGGGACAGGGGGTCCCCTTGGCGGAGCCCTTTCCCTAGGTAAAATTTAGCTCTAGGTTTACCATTGAATGACACTGAGAATCTCATAGTTTCCAAGCAGCACCTAATAAGGTCTATGAACTGATCCGAGAAGCTGAAAGCTGACAGGACTTTGAAGAGAAAAGTCCAATGGACTTTGTCGTAGGCTTTAGAAACATCTAGCTTGAGGGCCATCCCAACAACCCTGATGCGATCAATGGAGTGAATAATTTCATGTGTGGTGATGGCAACATCCATAATTTGTCATCCAGGGACAAATCCTTTCTGATTGGGGCTGATGATTTTGTCAAGCAGGGGTTTGATTCGGTTAACCATAATTTTGGAAAAGACCTTATACAAAGTGTTGCACAGACTGATGGGTTTGAAGTCTTCCATGATTTTTGGCTCTGTGCACTTGGGGACCAAAACAATATAAGTGTCATTAAGTTGCTTTAAGAGTATTTTACATCTGATGAAATCCCGTGTAGCATGAATGACATCATAACCAACAATATCCCAACACTCTTGGAAGAAAGCGGGGGGGAAACCATCAGGACCTGGGGCTTTGTAGGCTCCCATGGAGAAAATAGCCTTATGAACCTCCTCATGAGTGACCCTCCACAAGAGCATGTCATTATCCTCAACCGTGATGGCCTAGGAAGCTGTGCAATGAGATTTTCCAGGAGGGAAATAGGGTCCCCAGGGGAAGAATTGGTGAAGGCTATGGAGAAGTAATCGGTGGCCAACCCTCCAAGTTGGATAGGGTCTGAAATCTCCTGTCCCCCAGGGTTCCAGAGTTTTGTGATGGAGTTTCTTTTCTTATGCTTACAGGCCGATTGGTGGAAGAAAGTAGTGTTACGATCCCCCTCCTTCAGCCACTGGACCCTAGATATTTGTTTCCAGAAAACCTCCTCATTGGCCAGAGTATCTTTCTAGCTTTTCCTAGTATTTTCTTCCTCCAAATGCAACTCCTCCAAAAGATCACCCCCTGTCATTTTCCCTTGGAGAGAATCAAGTTTCTCATTTAGCACCTTTTTAGTATGGAAAATGTCACCAAAGGTGCATTTGCTCCAACCTTTAACCTCGTCTCTGATAAGCTCAAGCTTGGAAAGAACCCTAAACATAGCCGAACCTTTGACCGGAGTGGACCACCAATGTTGAACCTTATCACAGAAGCTAGGGTGGGAGGCCCACATAATTTCATATCTGAAGGGAGCTGGGTACTGATATCGAACATCCACCCATTTGACGAGAAGGGGGTTATGGTCCGATGTCGTTCTGGGGAGGGCAGCCAGGGAAGAGGTAGCTCCCAGGTCCCAGGTGGAAGAGAGTAAGACCCGATCCAATCAGACCTGTATGAGGTGGTTACCTTTCCTGTTATTAGTCCACGTAAAGGGGTTGCCTCTAAGCTCCACATCATAAAGACCACAATCACCCACAAAGTTGGCCAGGTCCCCCATGTTGTTAGAATAGTCCACGATGCCCCCGCACTTCTCAGAAGGGAATAGGGGATAGTTGAAGTCTCCCGCAACCATGAGCTTAGAGTCTTGAAGATTGGAGAGGGAAATATTTAGCTCATCCCAAACCCCCTTTCTGCCCTGTCGGGTATTTGGAGCATAAATGTTAAAACAGAGCCAGGTCTCCAGCGGGGAAGTGAAGGCCACAACCAGGTGGTTGCGGGAAAAACCGTGGGCATCACCCCTAACCTTTGAAGGGTTCCAGAGGGTGGCAATACCTCCTGAAGCTGCTTGAGCCTTAGAGTAGAAAAAATTGGCCCTAGGCCAAAGTCTTCCCACCAACACTTCAAAGTTATCTTGAGACATTTTAACTTCTTGAATTAACAGAATGACAATTTTATAATAAAAAATGTATTGTTTGAAAACCAGTTGTTTCTGGGGATTATTGAGTCCCCTAAAGTTCCATGATAGAACAATCATTTCTTACCTTTTTGGTTGAGGTCCAGGGTTTGCTGTCTTCCTACAGCAATCTTCTTTATCCTGCTCCTCTGTCTTCTGGCTCTGTCCGTCGGCCGTCCCAGTTTGGTGTCTACTCCCACATCCACTTTCTTTTGCCGAGTCTTTTTATTTTGGGTTTTCCATTCTAGGTCCCCAGTCAATGGGGTTCCCAAGGGGGTGGAGCTTCCCAGAGCCACAGGGGAACCCAAGGCCAAAGGATTGAGAACAACTTCCACCACCGAGGGTGATGGAGGGCCTCCAGATGTGGAGTTTGTCAGCGCACAAACATTGAGTTTTGTCTGGACAAGTGCCAAACCTGGGCTGGGACTATGTGAAGTCTCTAGGCTTGGGTTGGAGATGTTGGAGTTTCTTACCACCTTCATGGGGGCTACAGGAGCAAGGGTGTTGCAATGCTTGGTTTCCTCTACCGTAGCTTTCACCTGCACCATACACGCGGGTATTTCCCCCTCTTTTAGACTAGACACGTCCTCCATCGACCCAGAAATGGGATCACAATCGTGATTCATAGCCCCAACAACCCTTTTTTCACTGGGCGCATCCCTTGTTGGGGTTGGGGGAGCGAAACCGAGGGAATCTCTGAGGCTTTCGTCACCGGAACAACTTGCTTTAACTTAAGTTTAGGCCTCTTGGGGGCCTTGCAGTCCTTCCTTGCATGGCCCTTCAAGTTGCAGCATTCACAAAAGAGGGTAGCATTTTCATAAACAATAGCTTGTGTCCATTTACCGTACACCACCGCAAGGAGAAAAACATCATTAGTGAGCCTTAAAGAATAGAGTTGACAATGTACGCCAGCTAAAAAACCATAAAACGCAAGTGCAGAGCTCTAGAAATACTATGGATGATTAATAAAGCATCACATGATCCCAAAAAAACATATCATCCAACCACATCACCAAAACAATTGACATCAGAGGAATGCGAAGCATTCCTGCAAGTAGGTAAATTATTTTTGTCAAACTTATACACAGATCATCATAACTTCCATTGTGGAGAAAATCAAGACAAGAAAAATAAGATTTAGCATCTTTTGACATTTGTCAACACAATATTCCAACTGCAAGCTAAAATATGCAGTGTCACAATGTGGAGCAAAAAGCAAAACTAGTATGATAGATTATTCGTCTAAATAGTCACACTTAACAGTTTCTATGTGTAGATAATAAAAAACATCTCCAAAAATCTAGTATAGACCTGAGAACTCCAGATATACCTTATACATGTTTTTCCATCAATCTTTTCTTATTTATAACATCGTATATGTACATTGCTAATATCACACTACTCTGGAACACAAAAAAGGACACTACTAAACACAACTCTAGGACATCGTATCAAACTTTTGGAGACTAACTACAATAAGTTTGACACCAATGAAAACATGAAATTTATGTGTGCAATAAACTTATCATATGTATCTTGATGTAGTTTTTTATTATAAAGATGTTCTTCAGTAATAACATTCACCATACATATTGGATCAATGAGCACCCCTCTAGAGAGGTTATCTTTAATCTTTGCAATAATGTATAACAACCCATTGGGTGCATAAATGATATCTCTCGAGTCAAAAGTGACACAAGGTTCACACTTAGGCTTAATTTTCTCAATCACGAACATGAATTTGTTGGCTTCATAAGATATATCATTGATATCAATAAATCTTGAATCATTATGCTCAGCAACATTAATAGAATGGGAAGGCAATATATTGGTGAAGATTTGAAAATTTTGATTAAGAGTTGCCACAAATTTATTTCCTTTATCATTACACCATCCTTCACTATAGCATTAGAACCAATAAGGTCTTGGATTTCATTCTTCAAATTGAGAAATTTCTTGGTATCATGGTTGGGTTGACAATGAAATTAACAAAATGTGGAAAAGGGTTAGAAGTAACAATAAGATGGACTTGAATTCTAGTTCTGGCGGGAATTTAGGCAATGGAAGGATTCCTGCCAACACTGTGGCAGGGGAATAATAGAAGAGGGGGGAGCGTCAGGTGAGGTCTCCACAAAAGAATCAGATGAGGACAAGGAACCTGTGGATGCTCATTCTTGAGGAGGTGGGCCAGAAAATACGGCAAATGCTGGTAAGCTTTCTTCTCTCGAGAATGATGGGAATTTTTTGTTTGGGGTATCTGCGAAAGGAAGTTAGTCTTCCTTATTTGGCGTCAAACCAACGTGCAAGTCCTCTTTCCCGAGCATTAACGATATCTCTGAACTTGAAAAGAGAGTTTTTGACATTCAACTTCCTGATCCCCTTGTGGATCATACGATTTCTACTATGGTGCTTACCCTGGTAGGAAAATTTACTAGGTCAAGGCCAAATATAGATATGGTCAGATACTCTATGACCAGGAAATGGAACCTTAAAGGGCAAGTAGATGTGGTGGCTTTGCCGAAAGGTTTTTTTCTCTTTCGTCTTTTCTAGTATGGAAGATCTCTCAAGAGTACTTTGTGGGGGACCATAGATGTTCCAAAAATTGTCATTGGCTCTCCAAAAATTATTTCTCATTTTTGTAGCTGGTAAAGTGTTGGTTTGGGGCTGCTAGTTTTATTTGCTGGTAGTCTGTACTGGGAGGGATCTGTATTGCCTATCTCTTGGTCCCCCAGCTGTCTCCTTTAGGGATGTGCTTTATTTTCCTATCTTTCTGTTGTTGCAAAGGGTTATGGTGCCCTTCAAAAAATGCTTTTACCTTAATAAAAAACAATAAGATGGACATGAGGAAGCCTCAACTTATTAAGCATGATAGTATGCAAAGATTTGGAGAGGTGTGAATTTGTGGCATTTGAATTGAGATCATTAAAAAGAGAAGGGATTATTGAAACATCGCTTTTCTGAAATAATTTTATTTCTTTGGTAATTGGACCAAAATTGGTATAAAACATGCATTTAATAGACATTTCCAATTGGAAAAGTGTAACCACTTATCTAACTTAGCTAGAATGAATCTATCTATACCATATGTTTGACAAAAATTATTTTTTGGTTAGAAATGCTCAAATTTAGCTGTGTTGATAAGTGGTCCTGAAACGTGACACAACTTTGTGCTTTTACCCTCTTACAGAGGTGTATCGAGAAATTAGAGAAAAAGTTTCTTCGTAGTCAACCACAGCCTTTTGAGAGAAACCTCTAGCTACAAATCTGGCTTTATGTTTTTCGATACTACCATCTGAAGCGTATTTGATTTTGAATAACCATCTTCAAGAAACGATTGACTTTCCTTTAGGTCTTGGTACTACTTCCCAAACATCATTCTTTACTATAGATTGATATTCTTTGCTCATTGCATCTTTCCAAGCTTGACATGTTAAAGCTTCTTTAACATTATGAGGTTCGGATTTTGTAAGTTCAGTCATAAGTGCAAGATAGCATTTCTGATTTCTTGTTCTCTTACTTTCTCTAAACATTTCAACTGGTTCAACATTATTTTCTTCAAACATTTTTCTTGCCCATAGTGGCCTTTTCTTGTTGTTAGGAATTTCAACCTCTTCAAGATTGGATGAAGGAAGATCTATTGTGTTTTCTCTTTGGTTCTCAACAATGTAGTCCTCATCATCTTGAAGTGTATTCTCAGTGTCGTGAATATTCTCCCTTTGATCCCCATTTGATCATTCTTCTATAAGTGTGGAGAGTTTGAGAGCAACGTTCTCTTCAAATTTGACATCTCTACTTATGTCAATAGATTTCTGTCCTGGTATGTAGACCCTGTATCCTTTAGTAGTTTCACTATAGCCAAAAAATATTCCTTTCTTCCCAGAGGGTTCTAGTTTGGTTATTTTCTCTTTAGGAATGTGAACATATACTGGACATACAAAAATTCTTAGATGACTTAGATCTGGTTTCTTCCCTATGAAATCTTCTTTAGGTGTAATGTTTTCTAGAATTGAGTGAGGACATCTATTTTGAATGTATAAGGCATTATTACATGCTTCAGCCCAAAATGAGGTATGAAGATTTTGATCATGCATCATAGCCTTGGCAACTTCAATAATAGTTCTATTTTTCCTTTCTGCTACTCCATTCTATTGAGGATTATAAGGTACAGTATACTCCCTCTTAATCCCAACAGAAATGCAAAAATCTTTAAAGTTTTCAGAGATGTATTCACCTCCGTTGTATGATCTTAGGATTTTTTTCTTCCCAGTTTGATTTTCCACTAATGCTTTAAATTCTTTGAATTTTAGCAATACTTCATTTGATTCTTTGAGTTTAAGAAATTGGATCCAAGTTTTTCTAGAGTAATCATCAACGAAAATCACATAATATGAAAATCCTCCTAGTGAGAGAGTTGACATAGGTCCACATAAATCTGTGTGAATGATTTCTAGTACATTTTTGGTTTTACATTCACTGGAGGAAAATGATCTTTTGATATTTTTTCCTAGAGCACAGCCTTTACAAGTTCCAATATGATCAGATTTTAGATTAGGTATGCCTGTAGTGATTTTCTTTATGGAAGGAAGAGTGCTAAATCCAAGGTGTCCTAACCTTCTGTGCTAGAGTTGATTAGAATTTGATACTTCATTACATAGAGCTAATTTGTGACTATTACATAATTTGTATAGGCTTCCATCCCTATACCCTATAGAAATAGAATTTTTAAGGTTAGTGTTCTTAGGCCATATTAACACTTTATCTTCTTGAAATGTAACATGATAGCCTTGATCGACTCGGCCTGAAATAGAGACCAAGTTCCTTTTTATGCCTGGTACAAAGAGAACATCTTTTAATTGTAGAATTACTCATGTTTTCAATTTGATTGAGCAGGTCCCAATTCCTTTCGCTAGATTGGTGGAGTTGTCTCCAATTGTAACTTCTTCAAAGGAATGTTCTTCCAAGGTTTCAAATTGATCTCGGAATCCAGTTACGTCCCTTGATGCTCCGCTATCAATTATCCAATTGTTTTTGTTTGAGTTTACTTCAATTGATAAGGCCAAGAAAAATAGGGATATCTCTGCTTCTTTGGTTTTGGCTATTGTAGCTTGAATTTTCATTTTCTCTGGACAAAACCTGTGTGTATGTCCAAGTTTATCACATTTATAGCACTGTACTTTGGAGAAGTATCTAGTTTTGTGATTTTGGCTATGGTTTCCCTTCTTTTGTTTGAACTTCCTTTTGTTTCTTTTGAAATTTGAGTGAGTATGTAGAGCTTGGATCTCTCCTCCTTTATTTGGTCTGATCCCTTTTGATATTAATCATGATTCCTCTTGAGTGCAATCATTCTTTAGTTGATCGAACTTAGGTAGGGATGGGCGACCAGTTATACATTGAATAAAAGATTCCCATGAGATAGGTAATCCTCTAAGAGCTATTAATGTTAACTCCATATCATCAACATTGTTCCCAATCATAGATAGTTGATCCTTTAATTCAGAAATTCTTAGAAAGTAAGATGTAATGGTTTCCCCTTTGTTCATCTTTAGATTCAGGAGTTGTTGTTGTCTTATTATGCCTTATTAGTATGTATTGGGTAATTTTATGTCTTATTAATAATGTTAGGTTAGGTAATAGGTCCTAAGGGTCCTATTACTGCTCTTCATGTAAGAAATGTCATTTATATCTAATCCTAGCAGCAATGTTTGCAAAGAATGCCAGGAAGGAAAACACACTAAATTTAGTTTTATACCTAAGGAGTATTCCTCAACTAAGCCTTTATAAGTTATTCACTTTGACTTCCTACTAGGACAAAGTCATTGAATAATGAAAGATATTCTATGCTCTTCATTGATGACTATACTAGAATGACCTAGGTGACCTTTTCTAAACATAAATTTGAAGCTTTTGATAGATTCAGAATATTTAGAAAGATGGTTGAAAGGGAATCAAATCTGAAAATAAAGTGTCTTAGATCAGATAAAAGTGGAGAGTACACTTCACAAGAATTTGTGGACTATTGTGAAGAACATGGCATTAAGAGGCAATATTCAGCCTCAAGGACACCACAAAAAAAAAGTAGTGAAGAAGAAAAACAAAATTGTTGAAGAAATGGAAAGAACGATGCTTCAAGATGAAAATCTACCTAATTTTTACTAGAAAGAAGCAGTTCATACTGTTGTCTATATATTGAACAAATTTCAGTTAAGGGTAAAAACCAAATATACTCCTTATGAATTGTGGTATGATAGATATGTAAATGTTTGATATTTCAAGATTTTTTTGTAGTAAATGCTTTATCAAAAGAGATTATGATTGTTTAAAGGAAGTTTTGAGCCTTGTTGTGATGCTGGTTTCAAAGTAATATTCACTTCTCTTTAATATTGTTTGTGGATTCATGAAGATTATAAATGTTTCCATTTGTTCTAAAACCAACTGCAATAGTTTTTCTAGTTTTTTACTTATTTCACAACCTAGAGCAGTGAATATTACTTTGAAACCAGTATCACATATTTGACTTACACCGATAAGATTGTGAGTGAAACCTTATACATAGTAGACATCACGAATAAGAGTATTAATATCCAAATGTACGAAACCTTTTCCTTTTATCAAAATGCAACGATCATTTCCAAATCCGACTGAGCCACCAATGTAATCTTCAAGATTAACAAACTTGCTCCTATCATCAGTCATGTGGTGACACCACTAACTGTCTACAACTCATAAATCTTTCTTTTGAGCATGTAGAACAATTTGTACATTCATTACATCAACTTTTGGTTTCCAAATTAACTTTGATTTGCCAATTCTAGAAGATATTTTGTTGATGAACTATAACTGATTGAATGTTTGAAGATGATAAGTTGATGATCACCGAGCTGCAAAAGTGAATGCAAGACATTAAATCAGTTAATATATTGTATTTTCATTGATGTCAACTTGATATGGTTTGATTGATCAAACAAATATTGTCATTAACCTTAAAGATCTGAAAAGACAAAGTTTATGCCGTCGGTAATATATACAACGAGTTAGAGTTCACAGTGTATACTGAGCAGAGTAGTTTACAGTGAACACAGAGCAAAGTGGTTCACAGTGTAAATCGAGCAAGTGATTACCAAGCAGAACTGAAGTTGATGCTCGAGCATAACTGAAGTCATTGACCGAGCACAACTGAAGTCTTTAACCGAAACTAACTGGAGTTAGAAAATGACAAAACTACTTAGCTGGCAGAGCTATGTTTAGAGTTAATTGATTGATTATTTTAATTTCATCGATCAGATAAGCTAAAGATAAGAAGGATATTTAAAGCTAGTTTTATTCATAGTTAACAAGGAGAGATTTGTGGAATAAAACTAAAGCAGAGCTTTACAGAATAAAGCAAAGCATGGTGAGATTTGCGGATCAAGAAGTGATCTACGATGAAAAAAAGAAGATTGAATGGTGAAATCATATCTATATAAAGAGACAAGGAATTCATTATGAAGAGAGGAATGTTGAATATAATTCTGGTGAAGATAGAAGTCTTCATGCAGATCTGATCATACAGGTTGAAGAACAGAGTGAAAGAATTCTGCGAACAACGAGCAACAAAGGATAGAGAATTCACTGAGAAGAACAAAGAGGGGAGAAAAGATATTGAAGAACATATTGATCAGAGAGGTATTATTGGACTAACAATAGATCTAAAAATCTGCAAGTTAAAGTTGTATTATTGAACATATCATTTACTATTTCAGTTTAACCATTGATTCAGAAAATCTCTTAACTGAGTGGGATTTAACCATCCTTATTGTATTGAGATACTCAAGAGTATCAAAAGGTTTTCTTGTTGACAACATAGTGAATGCTAGGTCAAAAGATAAACTGTTAGTTTTGAATCCTCTAACAAGGTCACACTTAACAATGTGTTTGTAACCTTAAACAAGGTTGGCTCTTAACGGAGCTCACTTCATAAGAGTGAAAATTTTGGGTTACCGGTCTCAAGTGATTTTTCCCTTAATAGGATTCTCACGTTAAAAATCCATGTGTTAAATGTGTATTTCTTTCATTGCATTGATTCTTTACTTTACACATTACTAAAATTGGATTGGTCGGTAAACACTAAGTTTAAATGCTGCTACTTGGTAAAGTCTAAGAAAAGATAAATAGTATATTCACCAAGCAGTTTATATTTGTTAAGAATATTTAAAGGCATACATCTTGTAGGACTGGAAGATAACTGAAGGTATTATATTTGAGATATAAGTTTTGGTTGGATTTTGAAATTATTTTTAAGGCCATTGATTCACCCCCACCCCCCCTCTCAGTTATTTTAAAAATTTGTATCAGAGCTTTGGTGCTTGGAAGAGAGTTTAAAGACTTAAGCTAAAGATCACAAGACGAGTAAAAGGGATGTGCCTAAGTTGAACAAAGACAACTTTGCATCATGGAAAATCAGGATAAGTCTTCATCTATTAGGTATTGGAAATGATGTCACAGAATACTTGGATACTAAATATGCTGCACCTACTAGGCCTCTGACTATTGATCAATTGAGAGAGAAACATGAACACAATTCTATGATGATAGAACTTGCTTCTTCAATATCCGATGCTAAATTTGAAGATGTCAAATCATGCACCACTGTAAAAAAAATCTCGGACAAACTCAAGCTAGTACATGGAGGAGACACCAATGTGCTGAGAGCTAAAGTTGAAATCCTAAGAGGAAAGTTTGATGAACTAAGAATGAAAGAAGGAGAGAACATCACTCAATACAGTAGCAGAATCAAATAAGTTGTTAATGCTATCCGAGGAGTAGGAGTACTTGAGGAAGAAACAATGGTAAGTAAAATTCTGAGAACCTTACTGCTTGTTTATGCTATTAGAGTATCTACAATTCAAGAAATGAGAGCAGTAGAAAATAATAATGTTACTCTTGATAATTTGATTGGTAGACTTATTTCATTTGAGATGAATAACTATGACAACAATGTCTTACCAACTATTGAGTTTGCATTTACATCTTATCTAAAAATAAGCAAATCTAGTAACAAACACACTATGAGAAATGATAGTGAAAGTGATAGTGATGAAAAAAAACTTGATGAAATTGAAGCACTAATGGCTAGGAGACTACATAGAGGTAAAGGAAGATACAAAGGTAAATTAACATTGGTCTGTTTTAATTGTAAAGAGATTGGACATTTTGCTGCTAGATGCCCTAACAAAAGAAAGGATGAAAGAAACAATGACATCTTATGAAAAGAAGTTTGACAGTAGTGATGACCGACACTACATAAGCAACCGACACTCTGACAGAAGAGATAACCGAGACTACAAGAACAAAGGCAAGAAGGATTGTAACCTAGTTGAGAACAAAGATGAAAATACTGACACCAATTCTGATGAAGATGTTGAGGTAGTATTTGTTGCTATGAAGGATGATTCAGATGAAGAAGAAAGGTATGTTGAAACTACACTCATATCTAAAGTTAGCATAAATGATGTTTGGATTATTGATAGTGGTTGTACTCACCACATGACTGGAGATAAGGAAAAGTTTGAAACTTTTGAATATTATAATGGTGGATCAGTTAGGATGGGTAATGACTCACCTTGCCCAGTTGAAGGAAAAAGAACCATTATGTTGAATAATCTGATCAAATGTGAAAATGCATATTGGGTGAAAGGACTTAACTATAATCTATTGAGTGTTTCACAACTGAATAACACAGGACACTGAGTTGCATTTGAGAACAAAAAGGAAAAGATCTATAATGGAACAGGAAAGTTGATTGGTACTGGTGAACAAACAAAAGGCAATCTATTCTATCTTGATGATATTAAGACCACTTGTTTATTAGCTAGAAATGAAGATGTTTGGTTATGGCATAAAAGATTATGTCATGTGAATTTTGACAACGTGGTTAAGATAAGTAAGAAAAGGAAAGTGAGAGGCTTACTGAATATGTCAAAGCCCGACCGTGCTATATGCAAAAATTATCAAAAAGGAAAAATGACAAAGTCTAGTTTCAAGAGAAAAACCTACACATCTAATGCTATTATGGAATTAGTCCATACTGACTTATGTGCACCAATGAGAATAAAGAGCTATTATGGTGATAGATACTTCATTCTATTTGTTGATGACTATTCTAGAATGATGACTATCATGTTCTTAAAAGAGAAATCAGAAGCATTTAAGATGTTCAAATGGTATAAAGCTATAGTTGAAAAACAAAGTGGAAAAGAACTGAAATGTTTAAGATCAAATAAAGGAGGAGAATTTATTTATGACGAATTCACTAACTTTTGTAATGAGCATGGGATCACAAGACATATTTCTGCATCGAGAAAACCACAAAAAAATAGGATTGTTGAAAGAAGGAATAGATCAATTGTTGATTGTGCCAGAACACTGATGATTGAAAAAGGCATTACACAAACATTCTAGAGAGAAGCTGTAAGTACTGCTGTCTATACACTGAACCGAGTTCAATTGAAGAAAGACACCTTATGAACTATGGTATGGATACACACCAAATGTAAGTTACTTTAGAATTTTTGGAAGTCAATGTTATATATTGAAAGATGACAGAAATTGGAAATTGGAAACTTGGCTCTAAAAGTGATGAAGGTATATTTATAGGATATTCAACCAAAAGCAAAGCTTGTAAATGTCTGAACAAATCTTCTAACAAAATCATTGAAAGTGCAAATGTTAAAGTGGATGAATTTGCTGAGAAAAATAACGAGGAAAGCACAAAGGAACCTGAAGATTACAACAGATTTGTCTACATTGAAGAACCTGACACCTTGCCCGAGCAATAGTGTAACGCTACCGAGCGATAGAACAATGCAACTGAGCAACATGGTGCACACATTGAGAATCAAAAAAATGCTCACAATGCTGAACCAAGTGATAATGAAGATCAAAGTGAAGATCAAAATGAAGAACAAAGATCTAAACCTGTACTTGCTAAATATGTCAGAAGACATCATCCGCATGACCAAATCATTAGAGACAAAAGAGCTGGAATGATAACAAGAGGTAAGTCACTTAATACTAGATGTTTGATTTGTGATTTTGAGCCTAAATCTGTTAATGCTGCACTTGAAATTCAAGAATGGGTTAGTGCAATGAATGAAGAGATTGAACAGATTAAGAAGAATAAAACATGGACATTAGTACCTAGACCGAGTGAAAAAAATGTCATGGTACCAAATGGATATTCAGAAACAAACTGAAAGAGAATGGAGAAGTCACAAGGAACAAAGAAAGATTGGTATGCAAAGGATATGTACAAGAAGAAGGTATTGACTATGGAGAAACCTTTGCACCTATTGCTAGACTAGAAGGAGTAAGAATTCTACTTGCTTATGTTTCTTTTAAAGGATTCAAAGTATACCAAATGAATGTTAAATCTACATTTTTGAATGGAATACTAGAAGAGGAGGTATACATTGAACAACCTGAAGGGTTTGTTGATCCTAACAAGAGGAACATGGTTTGTAGACTACACAAAGCCTTGTATGGATTGAAACAAGCATCGAGAGCATGGTATGAAAGACTTCACTCTTATCTCATTAGTATTGGATTTGTTAGAACAAGTGATAACAATAATCTGTATTTGAAAGGAGATACTGATGATAAGATTTTGATTGCTGAGATATTTGTTGATGATATCATATTTGGAGGTAATGATATGCTATGCAAATCATTTGCTGATGAAATGAGCAAAGAATTTGAGATGCCAATGTTTGGAGAGATCAAATTTTTTCTTGGCCTACAAATTCTACAACAGGATGAAGGCATCTACATCACACAATCCAAGTACATCAAAGAAGTTCTGAAGATATTCAAGATGGAGGACTGTAAACCAGTTGGAACACCTATGGAAACCTGATGCAAATTGACAAAGGAAGACAATACAAATGAGGTAAATCAGACCTTATACAGATCTATGATTGGAAAACTAATGTATGTTGTACATACTAGACCAAATATAACACATGTAGTTGGTATAGTTGCAAGATTCTCTGCTAATCCTAAGGAATCACACATGACTGTTGTTAAAAGAATTTTGAGATATCTGAAGAATACTGAAGACTATGGTTTGTGGTATAATAAAGAAGACAACTTTGAGCTACAAGTTTATACCGATGTTGATTAGGCTGGAAACATAGATGATAGAAAGAGCACAACAGGAGGAGCATTCTCTATGGGTGACAGACTTGTCACATGGATAAGTAAAAAGAAAGGATGCATATCTCAATCAACTGCATAAGTAGAATATGTGGTTGCTGCTACAAATTGCTCTAACATTGCATGTATCAAACAATTGCTTAAAGGTATGAATGAAGAAATTATTGACCCAGTAATTATCTATTGTGATAATACTAGTGCTATAAACATCTCAAAGAACCCTGTGATGCATGCTAAAACAAATCACATAGCTATTAAGTATCATTACTTGAGGGAACAAGTACAAGAGAAAGAGGTGATACTGGAATATGTACAATCCAAAGAACAACTAGCAGACATATTCACAAAACCATTGCCAAAAGATACACTTGAGTGTTGGAGGAAGAGACTAGGGGATCGTCTCTTGTCTATTGGTCACTAAGATGACTAGGAGACTGCATCAGCCTACACATTATCAGAAGATCAATCATGTTGATGCAATTTGAGATATGGACTACAATGACATATCAGTAGAAGAAGGTACTTATCTGAACTGCACACCAGAGATATTGTTGGCTGCTACAGAGGTGTATTATTGATGGACAAGAGATTCAATGATATATTTTTGTTTGGCATTGCTGTCAAAGGGAGAGAGATATCCAATAATGAAATATCCATCAAAGAGAAGAAATTGTCAAAGGGAGAGAGAAGAACATCCAAAGGAAGAGAAAGATTCAATGATATAACCATCCATCAAAGGGAGAGAAATGACGAAAGTTAACACTGCATATTTATCAAGAAAAGGGAGAAGAGATTCTACAAGAAAGGGAGAGACAAAATCAGAAGTTGCTACATCTACCTATTGAAGGGAATGAAGAAAGGGAAAGCACACTTCAGAATCAAATCTAAGCTAGAAGAGCTTACCAAGAGTCAGATATTTGAATTGGTTATAGAATAATAAGTTTGGTATGTTATGACATATTTCATATTGTGTTGATATTGTGTTGTCATCAATTCCAAAGGGAGAGATTGATGAACTCTCACTGATTGAATGTTTGAAGATGATAAGTTGATGATCACCGAGCTGCAAAAGTGAATGCAAGACATTAAATCAGTTAATATATTGTATTGTCATTGATGTCAACTTGATATGGTTTGATTGATCAAACAAATATTGTCATTAACCTTAAAGATCTGAAAAGACAAAGTTTATGTCATCGGTAATATATACACGGAGTGACAGTTCATAGTGTATACCGAGAAGAGCAGTTCACAGTGTAAACCAAGCAAGTGATTACCGAGAAGAACTAAAGTTGATGCCCGAGCATAATTGAAGTCATTGACCGAGCACAACTGAATTCTTTGACCAAAATTAACTAGAGTTAAAAAAATGACAAAACTACTTAGCTGGCAGAGCTATATTTAGAGTTAACTGATTGATTGTTTTATTTTCATCGATTAGATAAGCTAAAGATAAGGAGATTTAAAGCTAGTTTTATTCATAGTTAACAAGGATAGATTTGTGGAATAAAACTAAAGCAGAGCTTTACGGAATAAAGCAAAGCATGGCAAGATTTGCGGATCAAGAAGTGATCTACAATGAAAACAAGGAGATTGAAAGGTGAAATCATGTCTATATAAAGAGACAAGGAATTCATTATGAAGAGAGGAATGTTGAATATAATTCTGGTGAAGATAGAAGTTTTCATCTAGATTTGATCATATAGGTTGAAGAACAAAGCCAAAGAATTCTGCAGACACCGAGCAATAGAGGACAGAGCATTCACCGAGCATAACAAAGAGGGGAGAAAAGGTATTGAAGAGCATATTGATCAGATAAGTATTATTGGACTATGTAATGTTCAGTGGATAGAAGGTCTGTACGGAGGAAGGAATGTGGCCGTGTGGTGGCTGGAAGGCTGTATGGTATGGCTGGGTGGTCGTACGGTGGCTAGGTGTGGTCATACAGTAAAAGCTGGGTGGTCGTACGGTGCAACAGAGAGGTCGTATGGTGATGGCCGGGAGGCCGTACGGTGATGACGAGGAGGTCGTACGGTAGGAGATGGAGGTCGTACGGTGCAACAGAGAGGTCGTACGGTGACAGAAGGGAGGTCATACGGTAGGAAATGGAGGTCATACGATGCAGCAGAGAGGTCATACGGTGGTGGCCGGGAGGCCGTACGATGATGGTTGGAAGGTGTTTGGGGATGTCTGGAGGAAGATGCCTACAGGGTATAAAATGTGCCTTCGGACCAGAAGGAAGTAAGGAACCAATACAATCCACAATGACAGATGAAATCAATACTTGCCAGGAGAGAAAATAATAATAATCAATTGATAGCACTTCAGATTCGCGAGATGCGAACAGACAACAAGCAAAGTAGGGTGAGGGTTGAATCCCACCAAAACTGCAAATACCAACTAGGGAGGATCTTTCACCTCCGAAATGGCAGACAACAAAATTCCAGCAGAAATTCACAGTTACAAGAAAAATATCAAAACTCAACATGAGAAATACATCCTACACGCCGGTCATAAATACCCGTCGGACAAACTCCCGAAGTGTACAAATAAAGACGACACGGCACACCAACACCTATGCTAAAATAAAAGATGGGTTTGGGATAAGCTAAATCGACCGGAACCCAAATACAAGTTTATTTTATTTATTTAATAACAGGGACATTACAGTCTGGACAAGCAATTATAGGTTTGGATGATTCAAATTTTCTCGCCCTCCCAAGTAGCATCTTCCAATGCACCAGAAATTCTTTGACCATGCAAGTCCTCAACTTTTTCTCTCGAGTGGTAATGACTTCATCTGACTCCAGAACTAACTTCCCTTCTCCGTCGAGGGGTGGTAAATCTTCATACATTACCACCCGAGAGAAGGGAAGTCAGTTCAGGAGCCGACTGAAGTCATTACCACTCGAGAGAAAAAGTTGAGGACTCGGATGGTCAAAGAACTTATGGTGCGTTGGAAGATGCTACTTGAGAGGACGAGGAAATTCTGAATCATCTGAATCAACAATTGCTTGAGGAAAAGCAATCTTTGGGATGAGAGGACTGTAATGTCCTCGTTATTAAATAAATAAAATAAACTTGTATTTGGGTTCTGGTGGATTTAGCTTATCCCGGACCCATCTTTTATTTTAGCGTAGGTGTTAGTGTGTCGTGTCGACTTTATTTGTACACCTCGGGAGTTTGTCCGATGGGTATTTATGACCAGCATGTATGATGTATTTCTCATGTTGAGTTTTGATATTTTTCTTGTAATTGTGAATTCCTATTGGAATTTTGTTGTCTGCCATTTTGGAGGTGAAAGAATCTCCCTAGTTGGTATTTGCAGCTTCGGTGGGATTCAACCCTCACCCTACTCTGCTTGTTCTCTGTTTGGATCTGGCGAACTTGAAGTGCTATCAATTGATTATTATTATTATTATCTCTCTTGGCAAGTACTGATTTCATCTGTCATTGTGGATTGTATTGGTTCCTTACTTCCTTCTGGTCTGAAGGCACATTTCATACTCCGTAGGCATCTTCCTCTAGACATCCCTGAACACCTTCCAACCATCACCATACGACCTCCCTGCCATCACCATACGGCCTCCTGTCCACCACCATACAACCTCTGTGTTGCACCGTACGACCTCTAGTTCCTACCGCACGACCTCCCGTCATCACTATACAGCCTCCTGGCCACCACCGTACGACCTCTCTAATGCACCGTACGACCACCCAGCTCCTACCATACGGCCACACCTAGCCACCGTACGACCAAACCTCTCCCTATCGTATGACCACCTAGTCATACCGTACGGCCTTCTAGCTACCGCGCGGCCATAGTCCTTCCTTCGTACGGACCTTCTGTCCATTGTACGACATGCAATTCCAAGTGCTAGAGTTAGGAACTTCAACTTCGGCGTGCTAGGGGGCTCGAAACATACAGTGGTATCAGAGCCCCATGGCACACTGAAGTTGAAGTTCCTAACTCTGGCACTTGGAATTGCAAGTCGTAAGGTGGATAGAAGGTGTGTATGGAGGAAGGAATGTGGCCGCGCAGTAGCTGGAAGGCCATGCGGTATGGCTGGGTGGTCATACGGTAGGGAGAGGTGTGGTCGTATGATGGCTAGGTGTGTCCGTACGGTAGGAGCTTGGTGGTCATACGGTGGAACAGAGAGGTCATACGGTGATGACAGGGAGGTCGTACGGTAGGAACTAGAGCCCGTATGGTGCAGCAGAGAGGCTGTACGGTGGTGGCTGGGAGGTCATACAATGACGACAAGGAGATCATACGGTGCAATAGAGAGGTTGTATGGTGGTGGATGGGAGGTTGTACGGTGATAGCAGGGAGGTCGTAAGATGATGGTTGGAAGGTGTTTGGGGATGTCTGGAGGAAGATGCTTGCAGGGTATGAATTGTGCCTTCGAACCAGAAGGAAGTAAGGAACCAATACAATCCACAATGATAGAAGAAATCAATACTTGTCAAGAGAGATAATAATAATAATCAATTGATAACACTTCAGATTCGCCAGATCCGAATAGAGAACAAGCAGAGTAGGGTGAGGGTTGAATCCCACTGAAACTGCAAATACCAACTAGGGAGGGTCTTTCACCTCTGAAATGGCAGACAACAAAATTTCACTAGGAATTCGCAATTACAAGAAAAATATCAAAAATCAACATGAGAAATACATCCTACACGCCGGTCATAAATACTGGTCGGACAAACTCCTGAGGTGTACAAATAAAGCCGACACGGCACACTAACACCTATGCTAAAATAAAAGATGGGTCTAGGATAAGCTAAATTGACTAGAACCCAAATACAAGTTTATTTTATTTATTTAATAGTAGGGACATTACAAACAAACAATAGATCTGAAAATCTGCAAGTTAAAGTTGTATTATTGAACAGATTATTTACTGTTTCAGTTTAACCATTGATTCAGAAAATCTTTTAACCGAGTGGGATTTAACCATCCTTATTGTATTGAGATACTCAAGAGTATCAAAAGGTTTTCTTGTTGACAACATAGTGAATGCTAGGTCAAAATACAAACTGTTAGATTTGAATCCTCTAACAAGGTCACACTTAACAATGTGTTTGTAACCTTTAACAGGGTTGGCTCTTAATCAAGCTCACTTCAGAAGAGTGAAAATTTTGGGTTACCGGTCCCAAGTGGTTTTTCCCTTAACAGGGTTTTCACATTAAAAATCCATGTGTCAAATGTGTATTTCTTTTATTGCATTGATTATTTACTTTACCCATTATTAAAACTGGATTGGTCGGTAAACACTAAGTTTAATTGCTGCTACTCGGTAAAGTCTAAGAAAAGATAAACAGTATATTCACCAAGTAGTTTATATTTGTTAAGAATATTTAAAGACATACATCTTGTAGGACTGGAAGATAACTGAAGGTATTATATTTGAGATATAAGTTTTGGTTGGAATTTAGAATTATTTTTAAGGCCACTAATTCACCCTCCCCTCTCAGTTATTCTAACACTTGTGATGTCTACTAGCTTTGTTTATTGTAGGACAAAAGTAAGTCTGCAATTTTTTTTGGTATCCAAAATTCCCACAATTATAGCACTTTAGTTTGGTCATGAAATTAAAAAACTTCAATTTACAAAACTAGGCCTTCTTCTAAACATAACCTTAACATTTATTTGCCCTGTGTCCATATTGACTACACTAAAAACAATGGCCAAAGAATGTAAATTAGGTGTGAAAAAGTTACCTTTTTTGTCAATGGATTTATCTTTTGTAGTATCAACATGATCACTAGTATTTGGACATTGTCCTTATGTAAACCCTAGACCAAAATTGTCATTTTGCTTTCTTGAGAAATCTGCCAACTCGTCACTATTGTTATACTTAACAATATTTCCCCTCAAAGTAGCAACTTATGCTTAAAGTATACAACATTCCTTCTCTTTACATTTCAATTATTCTTGAGTTACTTCAAAAAAACTCTTGTTTTCTACAAGTTGAAGTTTTAGATCTGCAATTTGTTCTTCTAATTCACTACTTCCGTGAATTAGACTATCAACGTCCTTTTGAGTTTGACTTTTCTGTACTATGACTTCTTTTTTAAGTTTTTTAATTTCTCCAAGGCCACATTTTAGCTCACCCTCAAAATCAAATTCAAAATCAATATCAGTTTCAGTGACTAATTTAACATCATGATCAAGACAACATTCAAAAGCCATGACTAATACTCCTCTAGGAATCCCCTAAGTTGGTTAGACTTTTGCAAAGGTATGGTTCTGATACCACTTGTAGGAGTATGAAGAACACTGGGGTGAATCAATGTTCTAGAAATTAATTTCAAAATAACTCTTTTCTATCCAACAAATGAGAGTTCAGAATAATTCATATACATTATCAAATGAAATGAAGTAGATTAAAATGACAACAACCATGAAAGATCAACAAGGCTCACAAAAAAGTTGTAACATAATATCTTTGAGAGTCGAAATTCTTCATAGGTATGAAAAAACACTCGAAAATTGTCTCACTAGATTAATTAAACAATTCACTATTTATAGAGCTTCATTAGCTAATATTTTATCCCTGAAGGATGAATATGCCTAATTGGCAAAAAGTGCCTCACTAGAAAAATCAGAATTTCTCAAAGTATTAGAGAATATGTCTCATTGGAAATAAAAAAACACAATGTAGTTCATAATGTAAATGAACAGAGTATCATCTCTATTTCAATATGATATACAGGGAGCCATCGAAGCTGCAGACTTCAAGAATAAAACCGAGAGAAGAGAAACCACCAGAGAATGCACAAGAAAATTTTGGAGGAGATTGGAAAATAATGATTCAATAGATTAATGAATCGATATGCTACACTGTACAAGAATCTTGCTTATAAAGGCAATAATGCACGAGCGTATAAGTAACTTCCTGAACACAAAACTAAAAAGCTACCTAGTAATTAAACATTAATTATGATTTCAGTATGTCAACTAAACCAAATAAATTAATTCAAAACTTATTTACTCTAATACAATGAAAACAGTAAAATCAGGGAACTGAACCCACATCATTGCATAGTGTTCATGGAGCTTTTTGTCAACTATTGGAAGTCGAAATGGACAATCTTGGAAAAAGTAAATTTGTTTGTAAAAATAACCAATTTGGCGATATGGGGAAAACATGAGATGGCCCATTAGTGCCCCTTGAGAATGCATCGAGTAGAACACACCTTTCTTGTAAGACTTGGCATGATATGCAGTCTGGTTTAATTTATCTTTAAACAACATATCTTTATTTTTTCAGAAAGGATTTTTTTTAAATAAATTTTTAATTTTTTTTTTTTGCCACTAACCGATATTTCCTCATATTAGGGTTCAGTTGCTATTAGGGTTGGCTGACAACGTTGCAATACACAAGATTTTCAAGTGGGAGATAAAAATTATAAGATACCTTGTGAACTCAAATTGCTCACTTTATATGTTTATCAAAAAACTTAATATAGGAGGTCTCCCTAAAAACTATTGGTCAATGTTCACTAACATTAATCCAAATTATGTTTTAGTAACAAAAGAATTAGTTTTGATTCTTTCAATAAAATTAGCGTACTTGTTACATATTGTTTATAATAAATTATTTTCAAGTGAGTGGAATTAGTTGATTACTTTAGTTGTAGGCCATTAGCCTTATATTAAAAAAATTGAATATTATCTTGGATCTATTCTAATTTTAAGTTATTTTTAATATTGAATTAAGAGTAAACAATTACATGATTAAGTAGTACCAAACAGATATAACAATCCTAACCCCTATTAATGGGGCAAGAAAGGTTGATCTTTCTATCAACCCAAGGGACGATGTTGTCTGGTAGGCTCCTGAGATTGGATGGGTAAAAGTCAACTTTGATGGGGCTTCTAAGGGAAACCTTGGCCCAAGTGGTGCAGGTTACAGGATGAGACCACATTGGGGAAAATTGAAGTCAGAATACCTCAGAAAAACAACAAACAACATCGTGGAATTTTGGGCAGCTCAACTTGGATTAAAGTGTGGGGGTGGATATGAATGTTTAATGACTACATCTTGAAGGATATTCACTCATATCGGTCAATGTCATACGAAAAAACTCTACCCCAATTGGAAACTTGGTAGGTGACTAAAATCGATTCGAGAACTTATCTCTAGATTTTAAAAAGTTATGGTATCAGGTGATTATTGGGAGGGAAATTCCCTTGCAGACAAACTTGCCAAAAGAGTAGGATATTTGGAAATATTTTAACAAGACAATGATGACACCATATGACATGCCCGACAAAGGTCGGGTTTGGTGATGCAATATGACACTTAAGATGATTTGTTGTGAGGTTGGCGTCATCATTTATAATCAAGAGGGGTCCGAAATGATTAATGAAAATACCTAGCTTGCATAAATTGTACTACTATGAAAGCTTTAGGAAAAGAACTTTCAACATGGAGAGTTATATTGGTGTGAGGTTGGAGTAGATTCTGATGTGTTGGTCGATCGTTTGACCAACACATCATGGCATAGTTAAATCTATGGCTTAGAAATATGAGTATTGGGGGAAGATCTTAATTTTGAAGTACTTTTCCCACTTTCTTGGAAATTTAGTAGGATTTGATAGGATAGGACAAGTCACATTGTGAGCTGAGCTACATGAAGCATGGAAAAGGAAGCATGCCTATGAAAAAGACCAAGTAGGGCTTATCTATTTATCCTCGAGGACAGTTGAGTATGAATCATTCTCCTACATAGAAACTATTGCTACTTGTGAGATGGGTATATATACTCCAATTCGTTTGGAGTCCTAAAAGAGACAAATGTCCTTTTTAGGGGAAGTATTTGAGAAGTGCACGAAGAAGATTTTTATATCAAGCCATATGCTAGTCATTTATGCAATTGAAACTATTTTGGGTGATGAATTTCTAGAAGCAAGGCATAGATATAGGTTTAATTATGATGCATTTTCCATGTTCTTAGCAACATTATTTGAGATGGGAGAAACTAGTGACTCGGCCAAAATGCTTAGAAGTTGATCAAAATTGATGCAGTCCAAGGCCGGAGAGATCTCTAAAGAGATGTCCAGACTTGCAGCCAAACAATAACCACAACGGAAACAACAACACCATCAAGATATGACCAATACCAACTTATATTATTATTAGAAAATGATTACACGCAACATATCGAGCTATAAGGCCTTCTCGGTTACGACCAATTACATCAATAAACACAACATATCTCAACAGATTGATGCCTTGCACACTATCCCAGATCTATGACACCCATCAATCTGGTAGGAACACTTAGACAGATTTGAACTTGATCTCGCAAGCCACTAGCCACCTTCTTGTCTCCTAAGCAAACACTTGGCTACTAGCTCTTCAAGTATCTTTCCTTCTTCTGCAACTTCTTGCTCTTGCGTTCACTGCCTCTTCGCTACCTCTCGCTGCCTCCTACTCTAACCATACCCCCTTTTATACAACATAGCCACAAGTTGGTTTTACAATAAAATAACCCAAAAACAATAGTTGGCTTCAAGAACACAAATCCCAACGTGTCATCCATCAGTCCTCTTGCAACAGTCATTAAATCCACCTAGGAGAAAGAACCAATCTAGATTTAGGTCCTCACACCTCCAACGGTTGATCCAAATCACGTGGAACGTGGCCCAAATTAAATGCACATGGTGGCTAGCCCAACCAATCCAAATAACCTCGTAGGTGAACTAGAACACCGAAAGCCAAGCCACTCAGTGAGAGACACCACCGAGCCCAGTCAAAGAGTCCATTGGTGAAGCCACACACCTTCCAACCGAGAACTACCACCAAATGACCGAGAATCTCAAATCTCCAACCGAGCTTGCTACCGAAAGCCAAAAACCAAAACTCTAACATATTTTTGGTGATACAGGATTGCCAACTACCCAAGGATGCTCCTACATCAAAAATATAGTTTCTTGGTGAATCAGATGATATCTTGGCAAATGTGGATAAAACTAAAAAAAAATTATCCCCCAAAGATTAGTACATGGTGAAGCACAAGGGAAGGGAAGTGAAGAAGTTGTCATTAATTAATTCTCTACAACCTGTTGCTTCCCAAGGTAGGAAGGAGGTGATATCTCACAATATTCCCTTCTTAAACAAAATAATGGGATCGATGACTGCTAAACAAGAGGGGTCAATGTAGCTATACATGAGAGTTGAAGGCTTTATGGATGGGGTTAAGGAGAAGGATGACTTCAGGCCTGAAATCAAGGAGGAAACTGATACGACACAGATGAAAAATGTTGAATGAGGTTGAATTGATAGTTCATGTGAAATGCGACCTTGTTTGTTTGTTCAAAACTAGAGTGGAGGCCCAAAAATTGGGTTAGGGTTGGTTTGTCTCTTTGTTTTGTTATTTCAGTTTTTGTTTGTAAGGAAAGTCGTTTGGGTCAAGGTATAGGTCATACGTAATGACATATTGTGCATAATATGGTATTCATTTTCCCTTCAAAGACATTAAGGTGTTTGAATATCTATTTTTGGGGATGGCTATTGACAGGTTTGTGTCTATGGGTGTTATAGGAAGGTGGTCTACTACATGTCACTGCATCTCTAGGTCTTAGATAGAAAAAAATGTAATACTCCTTTTTTCATAACAATATATGGGTCCAACCCCTAGCTGCTATTTAATGATTAAAAATACAACAATTTAAAATATGAATTAATGCCTCAACTATTCAATATAATAGATTTTAATGAGACAACTAAAAATAATAGCTACAATTTATAAGTGGATAGAGGTTATAGCTAAAAACAACATAAATACATAACATAAAGATAAAAATTTGATTCTAAATTCAATACTTAAAAATAAACACGTTGGAATAAAATTAATCAAACACATCATAATTTAGATTATAATTATGGTGTCCAGGTTTGATAAATTGGGCAAACCTTCAAACTATTCAATTCTTCCTTTTATTATGATGAAACAAATATTATAGTTTTACTATTTATTGTTTGGACTTTATTCTAGATGCATGCTTCCTTGGAAGCATTTATGTACCATGCACTCATTCCTCATTGTATATAAGATGCCTCACTTTATTGTTCCATTTCACAATAAAGGGGGGAAATAACCTTAACTAAATCCTCACACCTAACACAAAGAGATGGAGAAAAATGACATCCTTAGCGAAATCTTAAAAAGTTAAATTGCTCATACTAATGACCTCTAAGGGTAATCAATATCGAGGCATCTATAAAAAAATGTTTGAACCATGTTAACAAACTTGATGCCAAAACCATGAGCCTAAGCATACATAGCATAAATTCATATGTTCTCTCAAAATCAATGTTACTGAACAAACCCAACAATGATATAATCCAAAACATATTTGTTATGAAGACAACTAGACAACTCAAGGAAAATTATCAAAGGAAAGCTACATGAGCAATAATCTTATGCAAAACCTTGTCGACGGTAATGGATGTCCAGCTTGGGACGAATACAATTCTTTTCATTGGGGATAATTGTTTCCTTTATTGATAAGTTTTCCCCAAAGTGTATGTTTGAATTGCTCTCAAGTACTATTTATCCCAAAAGAATTGATAATATTGACAAGGGAAAATATCCAACTATAAAATTTAACACAACCATCTACTCCCTTCATGGAGCTCCTAAAGAGGCTAGACTACCACAAACAATAATGTGGGCTTCAAAATATTGCAGGGAAACCAATCAAAACATTGACAAATGACTTCTTCCCTAACAAGAGTGGATACATGGGCAATGAAAACACTTTTGCAATAACTAAAAATGAAGGATGCACACAAATCAATTGTATACTCCTTTAGTGGCTTTTGTTTGATGTAAAACACATGCTAGAGAAAATCAATACATTCACAATATCTAACTAGGTCAGCTCACAATAATGAATAAAGCGTCCCACTTTTTGGCCAAATCATGACAATGAAATCACCATCTTTCACTAAATATTCACCTTTTGACACTTATAGCAACTGAATCATTGAGAATTTGAAGATGATGCAAACTAATAATTTTTGAGATACGATAATAAATACGTACATACACATACACATACACATACACGTACACATACACGTACACGTACACACACGCGTACGTGTATGCGTACACATACACATACAATTTTTAATGACTTTCTTTTTATAGTAAACAATATTTCTTTAAAAGTGAAGTTTATGTCATAACACAACCTTTTTTTATAAAAAAAGATAAAATTTTACTTATTGAAATATAGATTTTTTGCACTAATATCTAGTGCATGAATATTTTTTCATAATTTTTTTTATTGGTAATGTGCAACAAAAGTTGTGCGAAAAGTAAAATTTGAAAATAAAATATTAAAAAGTGCATGCCCTAATGAGGGGTGCATTACTTGTTATGCAAACTAACTTTGCATCACTCTGATAAAAAAAACATTACAGACAATCCATTAACTACACAACCTACCAGTTTATGACACCACTATAAAAGACAAAATCTACTCTACTATAAAAGATTACATATTACAAGAAATTAAAATCATTGCTTAATGGTCAAATCCCAACTTTGGTGTGAGATTAGAGAAGCATTTTGTCGTTGACATCTACACCTTTGTTGAAATTCTTTTTCCTTGTTTGGATTGTGTGCCATTGATTAGCTTCATCTCCCTCAATAAAGTCCTTTGGGGGGAAAGGTGAAACCTAAGTAGGAGTGTTAAACACCTTGGGAGATGGGGAACCCACATTCAAGACTGAAGAGTCTAAAGGATGCCTGCCCACTGAGGTTGAGATAATTGTGTCATTATGTTGTGGAGGATCCATCACAATGGAAGAGGCCATATTAAGTGTAGAGTTGCAAGAAGTCAATGAGGAAGAAACCTTGCTAGGAGATTTCGTAGCCAAATCGGCCATCACAAGTCTTGAGCAATTGGAGAAATATATTGGTGATAAGGTTTATCCTCAACCCACCAAGTGCCCCTCCTCTTAGGTTCGACAGATTTTGTTGCAGTGTAGTGCACCAGGCCCAACACCATAACATCTTCGACCTCTAAAAGGTATTCCATTACAATTGGTCATTTACCTCTAAGCCTTATTTTAGGATTTCATTTCAATTTCTACATCTAAAGGTTTGCACATATCCATTTCCACCAAAATGTGAGCAAATGTGAATGTGTTTGAAGAGTGAAAGAAGATTTACAATCGGAAGAAGTAGGTCTAGAGAGAATTTTTCCAATGGAATTCTTGATCGTAGACAAGTAGGAGGATCCCCAAGAGTGCAATGGAAGGCTTCATTTTAGAAAAAAAAAAGATCAAACTCTATAAACTAGGGTTTCATGCATAGAATGACATCATCCCACATCCACAGACCCTTTTGCAAAAATAGATATTTGTCATAAGAAAGGGCACATGTTACATAAAAGAAGCCCTTCACACAAGGTCCAATACAAATATCGCCTGCAAGAATAGGTTACCATTATTGCCTAATCCTCTTATTTAACTCCACAAGATTGGGCCAAAAATCATTAAAACAAAAAGTTATGGTATGCTTTGAGTAAGTAGCATCATCCTCAAACGCCTATTATCCAAGTCAATAGAGAGCAGATGGGGTTTTGCACCTTCAAGATCTGAAGTAACTCCATTGTAGGAGACAAATTAGTTGCCTGAAACCCTTGCGCCAAGTGAAGGATTCTGATCTTTGTCACCCAAAGGTATTGATTAAGGGAAAATCATACCCCCACCAAATGTCCCCCCATTGTGTTGAGAACCATGAGTAATAGAGACCTAGGGCATGTGAGAAATTTGAGAACCCTTCATCACGACATTGTTTCCAAACATAGAGTAACTAGGAAGTTTGTCAGAGCCACCATCAGTCTGAAAAAACCATTCTGCGGAGCCCTTTTTGGAGGTAGTGATGTCTAGGGCCTTGCTTGTGTTAATAGAGAGATCACTATTCCAGTCAAGAGCCCTAACTATGTCTTGGGCAAGAGATTTCAAGAGCACAAAGCAAGAAGTTTTAGTAGACATTGAGAGCAGAATAATATTAATTAATTTCTTTTTTTTACTTAATTTTTATTATTTTTCATATATATTATTTAATTAATTTTCAAAGTCAAAGTAATTATAATTTGGATAGAGATGTATGTCCTATTGCATAGTTTTTTCTATGTCTTTAAATTAACTTCATTTTTTTTTAAATGAGGACATCAATACCTAAGGAGAAAATATCTCAATAAAGAAAATCTTTATTTTTGTATTTTTTCCTTTGTGAAAAAAGACTTTAATGTTTAATTAAAAACCTACATTCACAAGAAATAAATAGTAAATATAACAATCAATTAAAAAATTAAAAATTATACATTTTAGAAAGCTTATAATAAGGGCTATAAAGTCACAAAACATAACTTCTAAGGGCCCGTTTGGGTACTGGAATACCATATCCTGGATATGGTCAATTCAGGAAGATGCTTATCCTCAAAATGAAATTCAGAACATGGGTACTTGACCCGTTTGGTTCACCCGAAAGATGAATGAGAAGATGCATAAGGAATTTTAATTCTTTATTTTTTAATTTCTTTGAATATGGTGTGTATATGTGTGATACACACATGCACACATGTATATATATACATACATACATGTGTGTATATATACACACATATATATACATGTGTGTATATACACACATGTATATATACACACATACACACATGTGTGTGTATACATGCACATACACACATTTGTGTACACATACACACACATACACGTGTGTGTATATATACACACAAACATGTGTGTATATACACACACACACACATACATGTGTGTATATACATACAAGTATATTCATGTATATACATATACACATGTGTATATATACACACATATACACATACAAGTGTGCATCTATTTATACACATACACACATGTGTGTATACATATATACACACATATACACATGTATATGTATATACACACACATACATATGTGTATATATACACACATACACACCATACATTTATGTATATATACACATATACACACATATATGTATGTATATATACACATGTATATATATACACATACACACATGTGTGTATATACATATACACACATTTGTGTATATACACACACATATACACGTGTGTATATACACACATATATGTGTATATATACATGTGTATATACACGCTGTATGCACCCTAAAATGGTCGCCTAGACTATGGGCCCTCATTTATCAATTTATCATTTTATCAAATTCCTGAATCAATAATTTGCAACATTTTCAATTCAAATCAATTTCCTTGATCAAATTGTAATAAATTCAATTATTTCAATATTTCCTAAGGTTTGATCATTTTTATTTAATTAAAAGATTTAATCTCCCTTTTAATTAAATAAAATTCATCTTATTTAATTAAAATAAATTCCTTCCATTTAATTAAATAAAAATTTTCTGATTTATTTAATTATAAAGAAAACCCCTATTTTAATTCGATCAATAAAAATCCCCACTTAAAGCTCTTATTTTGATGAAAAAGGAAATAAATTCAATAAAAATCTTTTTTTATCACATCTTTCTAAGTGGTGGGATTTTTGCTTTAATGAGCACATGGATCAACCAAGATTTAATCTCCACCATTGCTCATTTCTTTTTGCCTCTTAATCTCAACTGTTCACTTTTCTTTATAAGGAGCCCTCTCATTCTCATTTAGGATCCCACTTTTATTTGTATTGTTATGTTGCAGGTTTGGAGAGCAATTTTGGAGGAGAATTTGAGCACTCAAGCTTGGATATTGCAACTTCTCTATCTTCTTGTCTTCTTCTTCTTGCATCCATGGATATTCATGTAGAT
>MU227425.1:445596-457044 GCA_018584345.1 Thuja plicata
TCTTGAGATTGGTGGTCATTGTTGTTGATATACGAACCTTGGGTGAGGTGATTTCAAATTAGTGGGTCAATTAATCTTGTTTGCTATGTTTTGGTGAGGTGAAGAGGCTAGAGGATTATGCTCTTTTTCCTTTTGGGAGAATCAGAAACTTGGAACCCTTGAATCCGAACTAAGTCCTCATGTGGTCCATATTGTGAGTCTTCCTTGTTAGAGATAACCGTAGTGGACATTCCCTTTATTGGGTAAACCATGTGGACGGAACCTCAAGCGGTAATAGCCATTTTCGCCATGGTAGCAACAACCGTTATATAAATGTCCTTGTGGAAGAAATCTCCACGGGTGTAGTTTCTTGTTGGGTTGTCAAATCTTCTCAGCAGCTCTTGATTAACTAAATTCTCGAACTGTGTCAAAACCTCAGTGCGCCGGGATTGGATTTCACCCACTTGAGATTGCAAAAGTTGTAGAGTCAAACCATTACTACGAACCATAATGCAACCAAAATTTTCTTTTCTAGGACTATGTGCGTGATTGGAAAACCTTTTGAGAACATACACAAGTAAGATCTTCATGGAGTAGAATACTATGTCACTATTCTTGTTCATGCGCAAGGTTGCTTTGTCCCTTGCTCATTGTTTGAAGACAAATGTTTGCTTGAACTCCCTGATTGTTGTCTTGCGTGCCTGATTCATGAGAAAAATTTGTTAATACATCTAGTTGGTTATTTGAAAACGAACAGAACTGAGTTCCGGTTCCTTTCTGTCAGAACCCTCGCGGGAGAAAACTATTTCCTCGCACGGCTCGCCGCATTTCCTCACACGGCTCTATGAGAATCATCGTGCGATATTCTGCCAACTTGCTGTCATTTTGTTAGACCATTCTAGTGTTTTCCTCGCACCGTATTGCGTAACTTCGCACGACCCTGTGAGAATCCTCGCACGAGAAAGCATTTTGTCACCCGAATCTATCCTCTGTTGCCAAATCAATGAGCTATTTTCTATCATTATCAACTTGCTTAGCCTGTTGTCCTGTCATTTTCTAGTTTCCTTGGTCGATCCGGGTCAGATTGGGCAACTTACCCCGTTGTTAGAAGCTTGTTTGGCTTTGGATTCTTGCATTTTGACCTCTTGAGTTAGCAATCTTTGATTTCACAAGTGACTTTGCTTTAGTTGGTGAGTTAGACACTGTCCTTGCTGAGAAGATAAACCTTTGGATTCTTTGATAACACACTTGGAGAGTTTTGGTAATCTCTTATCCATCCACTTTCATATATTCAAAACGTAAGATCATCCTCTTGATCCATATGTGCTAGGATACTTATCCAAAACGTGGGCACCTCTGTGGAAGTGTTGGCTTACGCCTCTTGCATAATTCTATCTTATCACCTCTTTTGGACAAGTTAATGCCTTTACTATCCTAGTTTGATACCAACGTCTCTTAGGGTCATCCTATCAGCTAGTACCTTTTCTTTCATGTCAATTACAACAAGATATCAAGTAAATCAAGGAAAACGACCTCAAGTGGTTTTTAACCAATTACCCTTAGTTCAAACTCGCCAAAAACATAAGGGAAAAGAACCCATATTTGATCAATCACCTAGGAACAACTCGTAAATTTGGTTTGATTCCAAGAGTCACCTTAATGAGTTGGGTACCCCCTTAGCATCTTCTCACTCTTCTATGAAACACAATGACTTGACGAGAGAGAGAAGACATGGATAAACGTCTTGATGATATATTTGTGAAGCATAGAGATGCTATTTCATTTGGTGGTTCCTCTCATAACAGTCGACCAACTTCACCCCTTATCTCAACAAGATATCTAGATGCACACCAAAGGGCAGAGAGAGAGAGAGAGAGAGAGAGAGAGAGAGAGAGAGAGAGAGAGGTAAAAGGCAAGCTTATCATGATGAGTTATCACAACATGAGAACCAAGGAGATAAGCTTTATAATAGTCACGTTAATGCAACCTATACCAACAACTTATTTTGAAATTCAAGACCAAGTTCACCACTCAAGACATCTTCAGGATACATGAGTGAAAGACTCAAGAGGATTGAGCGTGAAAAGAAAGCCTTCCTAGATGAACAAGTTGCAAAGGAAGAACAAATTAGAGTCCTAGAGTTGGAGAGACGGACTTTGGTAGAAATGGAAAAGAAAGCCTTTCAAGAACAAAAAGATAGGCTCTTGGCTCAGCAACTCAATGATCAATTCAACAACATGTTTGTTAATGGTGGAAACAACTCTCCTCCATCCACTCCTAAAACTCCATGAAGTGGGAGACATTCAAGATCACCCTCACGATCTCCTAGCCCTAGAGGAAGAAGGGCTTCCAGACATGATCATTATAGGAGACGAACACCTCCTAGGAACTCAAGGCATCCTTCACAACGTGCTCATCATGGTTCACAATATGGGGGTAGTAGCTCAAATTTTGACTCGAGCTCCCAAGACTTCATGAAAATGCAACAAGAACCATTTTTCCAACAATATGTGGAGAAATATTTAGACCAAAACAAAGATAAGTTCCTAGAGAGTTTGATAAACAAGGGTGCTAGAGTCCCTTACAAATTTGATGTGGACAAGAAAATCAAGAAGCAAGGTCCATCTCAAGAGGAAGAGATCAAGGAACTTAAGAGCATGGTGGCAAAGATGATGGCACCTAAGAATTCATTTCCACTGGATTCAATTTGTCCTAATCCTTTTGATAAGAGTGTTGACATGAAAGAGTTCCCTAGAAAGGTTGAAAATCCTCAATATGACAAATATGATGGCAATGGAGATCCACATGATCATGTGTGCTAGTTTTATACCACAAGTTTTGAGTTCCACCAAGACGACTTGTATCTTATGAGATTATTCCCAAGGAGTCTAAAAGGTCAAGCAATGGAATGGTTCACCAATATAACTCCCCCCGTCAAGACTTTCAAAGAGCTTGTTCAAAAATTTGTTCAACATTTTGCATACAACCTTTCAAGATCAATCACTATGTTGGACATGCAATTTAAAACAAAGTCAAGGGGAATCCTTTGTTACTTTCTTGCAAAGGTGGAGACGACAATGCTCTCGATATTCTAGAACCATTCCTGAAAATGAAAAGATTGATATCCTTGTTAGCAACTTGATTCCAGAAATGCAGTATGAAGTTAGGAAGATGGTTTTTGATTCTTTTGACACCATGGTCGAAACCGCGTATAGGATTGAGGATGTTTTAAAGGAACAAGGAATTTTGAGCAAACATGGAAACAACAACAATGGTCAAAATAATAACAACTCTAGCAAGGATAAAGGGAAGAACTCACAATGGAATAGGAACAAACAAGTGGTAAATGATAGAGTTGTGGACTCCTCCCAACACAAGGATCAAAATGTGCTTCATTTGTCTAGTGTTGTTCAAGCCATGAAGCTCAACACATCTAATCAACAAGAGAGTAAGCCAAGATACCAAGATAAGCCTAAGAGAGAAAGACATCAATTTGCAAAACTTGGTGATTCATATGAGGATATTTTGAAGACGCTCATTGCCAGCAATCTTGCACATCCTCAAGATCCTGCAAAATTTCACATACCTGATGTTAAGCCACATTGGTGGGATGAGAAGGCCTTTTGCATATTTCACAATGACATTGGACATAACATTGAAAACTGCTACAAACTCAAGCATATTATTCAAGATCTCATTGAGAATGGAAAGCTTAAGCTAATGGATTGAACACTAATGCCGATCATAAGGCATTCAAGGAACCTTTGCCCAAGTATGAGAAGGGGGAAACCTCTAAAGTTAAGAATGGCAAAGCTAAGATCAACTACACTTACACAGATGCGGAGAATACTATCAACATGTTTGAATTTTTAGAAGAGAATGTCAATATGATGAGAGGTAGAGATCCCTATGGTTATGATCGAGATGTGGACTCTCCTCCTGTCTTTGATGAAGAACCCATTGTGGTGCTAAGGGGTCCCAACTCTAGAGCGTCGTCCCAAACTCTTAACGGTGTTATAAGAAGTCAAGGTCCCGTTGTCATTAGAGGGCCCAATTCAAGCCAATCAAGTAAACCTAAGCAAGTGGCATCCAAGAATGTCACCTTAAAGGCAACAGTTAAACCAAAGTCAAGCTATAGTCTTGTTGATCAGTTACAAAGAACCCCAGCTCACATTTCGATCTTTGAGCTCTTAGAGTTGTCTCCAAGACACAAGCAAGTCCTTGAGGATGCTTTGCGCACGGCAAACGTCCCCTACAACTTAGATGTTGATCAATTCCAGAACATGGTTAATCACATTGCTAGCCCTCATTACCTTACCTTTTCAGAGGATGATGATAAAGCCTTGAGCCACCCACACAATCTTTCTCTCCATATTGAGGTCATGATCCACAGAACCCGTGTTAGGCGCATGTTGATAGATGGGGGTGTTGGGCTTAATATTTGTTCCTTTAATCTTTTGAAAGAATTGGGTTATTCTGAAGAAGTCAGAGATACCAGAAAAAGGATCACTATCAAAGCCTATTGTGAGGCAGAAAGAAGTTCCAAGGGGTTGGCCATCCTTCTTGTTAGGATTGGCCCTATCGAAAAAGATATTTTATTTCAAATAGTTGATGTTGGACCTCTTGCATATAATATCTTACTTGGTAGACCGTGGATTCATGATATGCAAGCAGTGTTGTCTACCTATCATCAATGTGTTAAGTTCCCCTACAATGGAATAGAGATTTGTATAACTGGGGATAACACTTTATTTGTCAATTCCATTTCAGCAGGAAGTCATGTTCCCCTCAATAGAGAAGCAGAACATTTTGATGCAACCTTAGCTGAATGCAAAGGGAAGCTTAAGTCAATAGATCTTGGCATGGGGGGATATCAACTCAACTCCCTCACAACACTACCAGTTTCGCCTAGGTCTTATGGCAAACCTTCATAAGAAAAGAAACCTTCCTCTTCAACTATGACTTTATTTGGCATATTTGTAGAGTCCTCAGTGCCTATACAAGATGAGAAAGAGGAGACATTTGTTAGAGACTAGATCTATAGAGAAGAGAAATATATGCACAATGAGAACTTCTCTCCCTCTCCTAAATCTTATGGAAGAAGGAACACTTTTGTTAGACAGATGGGCTATCCTGGGCATGGCCCTCTTAATCTCAGATTGGATGCTAGAGCCAAACCTCTTGATCATTCTCCTTTTGGACGCAAGTCTAAGAAGCCGGTTGGCCTAGGATTTGAGAATTATAACAAACGCGCTAATCCTATCTTTGAAGCGTCGGATAGCGATGATGAACCAGAATATGTTCCTAATTTGATAAATCAACAAGACATGTGTGAAGATTGGGTCCCTTCCACTAATCTCCTTTGGGGAGATTCCGATATTCCGGTCACTCATGCGTCACTTGCAACTTTAGAACAAAATGAATCAAACATTGAAGATCCTCATAGAGAACGCCAGCGTAAGAATCTTGCTCGTTTAATGGAAAGAGAAGGTGTTACCTTTGATGAAATGAAACCTTCCACATCAAGATGCCCAAAACCTTCATGGTGTAAGCATCATAGTCGTAGTTCAGACACAGGTTCATATGAGTATGAATGGGACTCCTCCGAGTCTTCCACAGTTGATAGAGATATTGATGTTATTCACACTTATAGTTCTCAACCCGAGGTAGCCAACGAGTCATGTGTAGGATTAGAGGATTTGAACCCACGTGTTACCTTAGTGGATGATTCTTCGCTTGTTAGGATGAATCCCGATTTGGGTAGCTTAGAAGGATACTTGACGGACTTCGACTCTTCGGTCACCAGTGATAATATCATCCACATATATAACCTTGAACCAGCCATGGACCTACCTCTTGATCATCCTGACCTTATTGATTGGTCCCAATGCTATCAAGAACCTAAGCTCTTAACATTCCAAAATGATTATGAGATAGCCTGCTACCTAAATGCCCTTGAACCTGTAGTCTCTTCCACCAGTGAACCGACTACCACCATGACAGAGCCAAACATCAAGTACCTTAGTCACAAGATAAAAAGAAAAGAAAATCAAAAGAATAGGAGTTTTGATGGTGAAAACCACTGTGTGGCGGTGTCAGAATTGAGAAAAGTAAAAAGAAATGACGTATCTAAGGGTGAAAACCTCTCTGAGGCGCCTAAGGATGAGGTACTTGATCGTCTCCCTAGCTACTTTCAAGATAGATCTTCAGTACTTATTGAACCAACACAAGTAGTTAATTTGGGTACAGATGAGGCTCCACAAATAGTACACTTGGTTGAGTCCTTGTCACCTCAAGAAAAAGAAGCTTACACTAAGTTCTTACAGAAAAAGAAGATCAACTTTGCATGGACTTATTTAGATATGCCAGGGTTGGACATCAATCTTATCATGCATCACTTATCTATAGCTCCAAATGTCAAACCAGTTAAACATAAATTGACAAAGATGCATCCTCACATAACTCTCCTAGTCAAAGCAGAATTGGAGAAACTCCTTGGTGCAAAAATCAGAAGAGCTATCACCTATGCTGAATGGATATCAAACATTGTACCAGTTTCCAAACATGACAAATCCATTCGAGTTTGCACAGAATTTAGAAATGTCAACAGAGCATGCCCAAAGGATGACTTTCCACTTCCCAATATAGACATGATAGTGGATATGACAACGGGTTATGAGATTTATTCCTTGATGGAAGGTTTTTCCGGGTACAATAAGATTAAGATAGCTCCTGAAGATCAAGAGAAGACTGCATTCACTTGTGCATGGGGTACCTATTGTTGGAACGTTATGCCTTTTGGATTAAAAAATGCAGGAGCCACCTATCAACGAGCTATGACAACCATTTTTCATGACATGATGCATAAAAACATGGAAGATTATGTGGATGACACCTTGGCCAGGTCTAAACAAAGAGACAAACACTTAGATGATTTAGAAGTCATTCTAGATCGCATGGAACAATTTCAACTAAGGTTAAATCCTAAAAAGTGTGCATTTGGAGTCACCTCTCAAAAACTACTCGGATTCATCATTTCAGCAAAAGGAATAGAGGTAGACCCTGAAAAAGTCCAAGCAATCATAGATATGCCACCTCCTAGAAACATCAGTCAAATGAGGAGTCTTTAGGGACGTCTTCAATCTATAAGGAGATTCATTTCCCAGCTGGCAGATAGAGCTCAACCCTTCAACAAGAACTTACACAAGGGAATCAAATGTGTTTGGAATGAGGATTGTCAAAAGAGCATAGATCAAATCAAGAAATATTTGGCAAATCCTCCTATTTTAATGCCTCATATCCCAGGGAAACCACTTATTCTATATATTTCAGCGACAAAATCTTCCTTGGGGGCATTACTAGCTCAACTTGATGAAAATGGGAAAGAAAAAGAAATATACTACATTAGTCGTACTCTTGTTTCATATAAGGTTAACTACACTAGCATTGAGAAAGCTTGCCTTGCAGTTGTGTTTGCTTCCCAAAAGTTGCGACATTACATGCTTGCGCACACTATACACCTCATAGAAAAAATAGATCCACTCAAGTATTTTCTAGGTAACGCTGCTCTCACGGGTAGACTTGCTAAATGGATGATGATCCTTTCAGAGTTCAACATAGAGTACATTGAGCGTAAATCAATCAAAGGACAAGCCATAGCCGATCAATTGGCTGATTTCCCAATACAAGACACTACACCTATTCAAGTTGACTTCCTAGATGAACACCTCATGTATATGACTGAAAGAACATGGAAGATGTTCTTTGATGGATCTTTTATGCAAAACAGTTTAGGAGCTGGTGTGTTGTTTGTTTCTCCTCATGGGTACACAATCCCTAAGTCTTACAAATTATTGTCCCCATGTACAAACAACATTGTTGAATATGAAGCTTTAACAAATGGACTTAAGATGGCCCATAGAATGGAGAATCAAAGAGCTTCACATCTATAGGGATTCACAACTGATAATCAACCAAGTTAATGATGAATATCAAACAAAACATGAGAAAATGGTACCTTACAAGCAAATGGTTGATTCCTTGAAGCGATACTTCACATTCGTCACATTTCAACAAATTCCTAGAGCAGAAAACAAAGCACCTGATGCTATGGCTACGCTTTCTTCACTCCTTCAGTTAGAGCAACATGAATCCAAATTTGAATTCCTAGTGGAAGAGCTACACCCTATCTATGAATCCCAAGAAAGCCATGTCATTTGTACCCTTGTTGGTTGTGAGTCATCCCGTTATGGTGCCATTTACTCATACCTTCGTGATGGCATTATACCTGAAGTCTTTAACCAATCTGAATGCAGAAACCTTACCCGAAATGCCTCTTGCCATTCCCTTATCGGTGGTGATTTGTATAGGAGGGGTCTAGATGGAACACTTATTAGATGCTTAGAAAAGGAAGAATTTGACCAAGCATTACTTGACATCCATGAGGGTATCTGTGGGGGACATTCCAATGGTCTTGCCATGGCCCGAAAGTTTCTTAGGGTAGGGTACTATTGGCCTACGATGCATATTGACACAATGGCTTTTGTAAAGTCATGTGAAAAGTGTCGGAAACATGGTAACCTGATACATGCTCCAGGTAGGGAGCTCATTCCTTCTATATCTCATTGGCCATTTCAATGTTGGGCCTTTGATCTTGTTGGACAGATTCATCCCAACTCATCAGGTGGACACAAGTTTATTATCACTGCTATTGATTACTTTACTAAATGGGTATAATTTGTCCCACTTTCTGTTGCCTCAGGCAAGACAGTCTCTATATTCATTCTGAACCATATCATCTGTCGATATGGAGTGCCTTCCGAGATTATCACTGACAACGGAGGCCAATTCAAAAATGAGGACCTTAAACAACTCTGCAAGAAATTCAAGATTAAACAACATTGGTCCTCCATTTACTTCCCGCAAGGAAATGGTCAAGCAGAGGCATCAAACAAAACCATTCTTAAAATCTTGCATAGAACAGTCTATAAGAATGGTAGAGATTGACATTTACAGATAAATCCGGCTTTGTGGGCCTATAGAACGAGTACTCGTACTCCTACTGGGGCTACTCCTTTTGCCCTTGCATATGGCGCTGAAGCAGTGTTACCTTTGGAGGTTGAGATTTCTTCACTTAGAGTTTCCCTTAAAGGTCTAGTTACAGATGAAGACTATCGCGCCATGAGACTTCAAGAGTTAGAACTTCTAGATGAGAAACGTCAAGCATCATTTGACCATATGAGGGTTTATCAAAAGTGCATGTCCAAAGCCTTCAACAAAAAGGTTCGCCCTAGAGAATTCCAAGTGGGAGATCTTGTCCTACGAGAAAATTCAAAGAATCAACGGAATAGAGATCAAAAGGGCAAATTTGAACCTAATTGGCTTGGACCTTACATCATTACAACAACTTTTGGGTCAGGTGCTTATTTACTGTCTACAGAAGAGGGAGAGTAGCTCCCTGATCCTATCAATGTCTTGCACCTGAAGAAGTTCTATCCATGATGCCCATTTTGTCTGGGGGCATCCTTTGTACATACTTATTGATCCTGGAAAAATCCAAAAAATGATATATTGTCAAAAATTCTAAAAATTGGAAAATGTCCTGAAAAAATGATCATCTTAGTGAAAACCTAGCAATAGGCGCTTTGATGTATCTCGAAAAAAAAATTATATATTCCAAAAATACAAAAAAAATAAAAATAAATAAAAATTCAAAAAAAAATAGAAAAAGTGTCTTGGTGAAAACCTGGAAACAGGTGCCTTAACAACAAAAATTCAAAAAAAATTTATAAAAAGTCCTAAGAAAAAAAAAAGAAAAAAAAAGAGAAGAAAAAAATTGAAAAAAAGAAAGAGAAAAAATTGTAATAAAATCCAAGTGGTGAAAACCTGGCAATGGGCGCTATTTGAGGCCTTTGCACCCCTGTTTCTTAGCGCATGTCCTCGACACTTAGCCTCTCTCCATCATGCCTTGTCCTTATTGCCTTGGTTTGAAATTGGTCTTTGTCTATGTCTAGGGGGCATAACTATGTTAGCTTTGGTCTCTTGGATGTGTTAGTCTTTAGGACATCTCACAAATGGTGTTTTTCAACACCACCTCGACTATATTTTTCAATACAACCCTTGACATTGAGTGTTTTCAACACTTTTCGATTTGGTCTTACCCTGTTTTTTCATGTGATCTTACCTGCTTGCAAGCATTCGATCCTTATCCTCAAAACTCAGTATCAATTAACACACTTAAATTTTTAAACGCAACACTTAATGCTTGAGCTATGCCTTGATCTTTTCTTTGTGTGTTGTCTGTTATTGATTTTCGTTGAGTTTTCTTGTCTCATAAGTCTCTCCGGGATGCATAGCTAGAGGACTTGGGGCATGGAACATGTTTTTATTTTCTTCCTGCTTTATGCTCAACTGTTTTTGCACAACCGTTCTGCTGGTCATCCTGGCCTCTATGCCTTGATGCGACGTGGTTTTGCTACATTAAATTGGGTAAGCTAACATCACAGTCATCTTGACCTTTATGTCTTTGATGCTTATGTTAGAATATTTCCACATTCCAATCCGATATAAATCACATTCATATCTTCATAGTTGCGCTTGTGACTAGTTATGATTGTGTGATTTTTCGATGTCCGTTAATAATGGCCCAATGATGAAAATAAGTTCCTTGGCATTCTCTAATGAATGATGAACACAAAGTCCTATGTTACAGTTGCTCTATTGCAAGTACACCTTTGCATTTTCATGTAACTTGCATTGTTAGACCTCATGTTAGTTTGCATTTTAGGCTGCATTATGATTTTGCGAGGGTTTCCTTCATCTTTCTTGTGGACTTTAATCAACTGTGATCATGTTCTGATCTTCATTTCCTTATCTTCTTTCGTGATCTCAATCAAAATTCTCTATCTTAAACAGTTGATTGATTTTGGAGCATTCTCTTTCTTAAGACAAATTCTCTTTTATCTCTCCATTTCTTTCCACCTCTTCCAAACTTCTATCTTCCATTCGCTTTCACCCCACTTCTTTTCTTCTAATTCAACCTTGGGGCATAATCTTTCGTGCTTAATGATCTACTTTGGTTCTGTGATCCTTATATCTTTCATCTTACATCAAGAACCTTATCTTTAGTTTGTTTTGATCAAATTTATCAATTCGCTATTTCTCTTCTATCTCATTTTGATTTTGATCACAAGGGGGCAGTACCTATCAAACTTCAATCCTTGATTAAGCTTTATCAATCCTATCATTTGTTTCTCTTAGGGCAACCTTGCTTGAGATTCTTATCTTGGACATGTCAATTACTTATTTACAACGGTGTTGACCTTGTTTTTTTGCAATCAGCCTATCTTTGTTCTGATGTCAATTACTTATTTACAACGGTGTTGATGTCTGTGTTGTTTTGTGATCCCAAATCGATCTCACACTTCAACTGCATTCTTTGACTACATGTGTTCCCAGAATGATCACACA
>MU227425.1:457094-470386 GCA_018584345.1 Thuja plicata
TTGTGATCCCAAATCGATCTCACACTTCAACTGCATTCTTTGACTACATGTGTTCCCAGAATGATCACACATTAGTCAAAGAGGGGCAAATGTATGCACCCTAAAATGGTCGCCTAGACTATAGGCCCACATTTATCAATTTATCATTTTATCAAATTCCTGAATCGATGCTTTGCAACATTTTCAATTCAAATCAATTTTCTTGATCAAAGTGTAATTAATTCAATTATTTCAATATTTCCTAAGGTTTGATCATTTTTATTTAATTAAAAGATTTAATCTCCCTTTTAATTAAATAAAATCCATCTTCTTTAATTAAAATAAATACCTCCCATTTAATTAAATAAAAATTTTCTAATTTATTTAATTATAAAAAAAACCCCTCTTTTAATTAAATCAATAAAAATCCCCACTTAAAGCTCTTCTTTTGATGAAAAATAAAATAAATTAAATAAAAATCATTTTTTTATCACATCTTCCTAAGTGGTGGGCTTTTTGCTTTAATGAGCACATGGATCAACCAAGATTTAATCTCCACCATTGCTCATTTTTTTTTGCCTCTTAATCTCAACCGTTCACTTTTCTTTATAAGGAGCCCTCTCATTCTCATTTAGGATCCCACTTTTATTTGTATTGTTATGCTGCAGGTTTGGAGAGCAATTTTAGAGGAGAATTTGAGCACTCAAGCTTGGATATTGCAACTTTTATATCTTCTTGTCTTCTTCTTCTTGCATCCATGGATATTCATGTAGATTAGATTCATATTAGATTAAATTCATATTTTTCTGTAGATTAAGCTTGCATATTTCCTTTTATAGATTAATCATGCATTGTTATCATATAGATTAATTTTCTTTTATGCATTGCAATCATATAGAATAGTTGTCATTTTCATGCATTGAATCTCTCATTTCATGGTGTACTTGCATAGGCACAACTAGGTCAATGTGAGGGCCTCCATCACAAACTTTTGCACTCCGTGACTAGGGAGCTATGAGTCGATATTTGAGGCCTCATTCTTGAGAAACTTTGAATGGCATGACCCATAGAAGTGTGACACATTTTTAGCACACACACACACACACGTGTATATACACGCACATGTGTATATATACACACATGCGTATATACACACATGTATATATACATCCTTATAGCAATATAATATATATCTTTATAGTCGCGGATCCCACAAAATATTAAATTTGGTTTTCTAAAAATTGGAATTGCAAATTGCAATTCCGATTCCACCTATTTTGGTGGAAGATGCAAATTCCCATTTTGGGGCAAAATTAGAATTTCGAAATTCCAATTCCAATCTTTTGGATGGACACAAACATGGAATTGAAATTATCCAGAATTAGATAATGCCAATTCCAGTCTAATTCCAGGAAACAAGCATGCCCTAAATGAATTCATTTGATCCCCCAAAATGTAACACAAGTGATTTTTTGTCAATATTTTGACAAGTGCAGAGACTCCATTGCAAATACAAGTTAAAATTAGAGGGGTTCTATCCAAGGCGGTTTGATCTAACCCTCTTCAATCTAAATCCTTCGAATGGAACCTCTCAAGGCTTAAATCATTACATTTTCTAAAAAATATCCGATTTTAAGCAAAAATTATGATGTCACAAAAGTGCACACAAGATTGAGGGATCATTCAACCATAAACTAATATATTGTCACTCTGATTTGTGCTCCTCTACATTTATAGAATTCTACCACCTGGAGCTTTGGCAAAGAGATGTCATTTAAATTCGAAACGTACCATTAAAGGGCAATTGGTCAAATTCTTCAACATTTAAAAGTTTTAATTGTTTCTTCATTGGCAAGGAAACAAGACACATCTCATAGACCTTTAGATAGGAAGCTATGAAAGAAATTGTTGTTGTCAATCTAACAAACACCTATAGTAGACCATGGAACAAAATTCTACACTTGCTTGACAAGGCAAACTATACTTCTTAACACATTCAATCCAAAACTAAGAAGGGGAATGATATAATAATACAACCTTCAAAACCACACTAACATGGCAATCAAGGCAATAAGAAACTATGTTGAGTCATTTTAACATTCTCTTGGCCTCCTATGGTTGTACCAAGAAAAATGAGAAACAAGTGTTGGGATCCTGGTGATATTCAAGTAGAAGAATCCCTATGACTAGAGCTTATCTAAGGTTGTTAAAGATATTAGATTTATAGAAAAAATAGAAAAGAACGCAATTTTACTTTGAATGTTAACTAATGTATGTCTTTTATTTCAGGTATACAATAAATAAAAGATTATGGAATTCACAAATAATACCTCAAGTATTTATCCACTATAAAAATATGAAATGTCACAAGATAAAATGTTGAATGACTTATCTCTGAATTTCTTGTTGATGAGAAGACTTGCATTCAATGTTGTATATGCTTGTCTTTTATTTAATCAACCAATGAATATAAATATAGGAAACATTATAGTATAGAGGCATGTCTCCTTTATATTATCATGTCTCTTCACAACACCCTTTGTTGTTAGTAACCGATGGTACTAATTCATATTTAGCAGTTTAAACAAATGCATATTCAAGGGGCACCCGATAATACAAGGCACCCGGTCACATACAACTCAATCATAATATGCCGCCTGATAACATATATCGCAGCCTTAGTAACCGATCGGTGAGTATAATCAACTTATTATTATATTGATCAATACACATTGGTGATGTGTATAACCGATACAAATCGGTATTCTATTAACCGATACACACCAGTGATGTGTATGACCGATACAAATCGGTATTAATAACATATCAATATTGATGATACAAATCAATATAAAGAATAAGTCATTATTAATATTAACCGATACAAATCAGTAATATTAACTTGCGATGTGAAAGATATTATTAATTGGATTATATGATGTTTATTTGATTCAATATTATAAAGATATAAATATGAGTATGTATATTAAAATATACATAATAATAATATATATTATTATTATTATTATATGTATATTAATATGCATATAACATATTTATGTTTTCTATATTACGATCATTTTCTCTGACCAAAGCTATAAACATCAACACTCCCTCTTAGCTAGGGAAGATAAAATTTATCACAATAAATTCATTTATTTTCAAATAGAGAAGATACCACCTCAACGTGATATCAGGAGATATGGTATAACATGAATATCAAGTCACATGATATTCACATCTCTCAAATACCCATGGTATGTGCACTGACATCACGTCTCATGATGTCTACCATATGGATATTGTATCATGGCATGTCCACATATATTACATCACATAATATCCACCATGAAGATCTCTAATTCATCTATGGTGTATTTAATGATATCTACCATGACATTTAAGAGATCCTAACCATCATGACATGTCCATGGATATCACGTCACATGATATCCATCATGATGGAGATGTTGTAAAGTCGTACTTTACAACATCAAACAAATACAAGTGTATATTGTAGAAAGGTCGTCACCCTTCTTTAATGTACACAGGTGGGGCCCATTAAGTCATGGAGTCACACACATGACGAGCAATAAAAGAGTTTACACATTAAACATCTTTATCTATTAGTACAAATACAATTTAGACTCAATCTCAAATTATATTATCAACCATACCAAGTTTATCTCAAAATTGTTCAACTTTTGTTATGGAGAGAGACTTGGTGAGGATATCAGCAGTTTGATCACCTGTACTAATATATTGCATTTTGATCACATTCCTTTCTACCATGTCTCTAACATAGTGATAAGGAATCTCAATATGCTTGGACCTGTCGTGGAACACTAGATTCACAGAGAGTTTGATACAACTCTAATTGTCACAACGTATGATAATGGGTTCCAAGGGTTGTCCAAACAATCCTACTTGGACCTTTCTGAGCCACACATCTTCTCTTGCACTCATGGAGGCAACAATGTATTTTGCTTCAGTAGAACTCTACGCAACAAATGATTGCTTTCTGCTAATCCAAGATATCATCGCTCATCCCAAGCTGAAACAACATCTTGATGTGCTTTATCTGTCCACTACACTTCCAGCCCAATCTGAAATTGTGTAGCCATGAAGATCAAGTTTCACTCGGTCATTTATGAGACCATATCCAATGGTTCCTTGAAGGTACCTCAAGATATGTTTTGCTACAAGGTGTATCTCTTTCAGTTGACACATGAACTGACTGAGTGCATTCACAACATAACAAATATCAGGTCTAATGTTGACCAAGTACATCATGGATCCAATAATATGTTTGTAGAGTGTAGGATCTGCAAATTCTGAGTCCACTGTGGTTTCCTTCAATTTATGTAAGTTTCCATACGTGTGGACATTGGTCTACAGTCCAGCATTCCAAACCTCTTCAGAATATCAATTGTATACTTTCCTTGACTCAGAGTGATGTAATTTGCATGTTGCCAGATTTCTAGACTAAGAAAATAGTGGAGGATCCCCAAGTCCTTCATTTCAAACTCTGAGGCTAATTCTTCTTTGCATTCAGTGATTAAGTGATCCTCTCCCATGATTAGTAAATCATCAACATATAATATAAGAATTGTCATTTCACCATTTGTTACCTTAAAGTAAAGGTTGGGATCTGCATCATTTTTGGAGAAACCTAATCCCAGGAGGCAGTGATCAATTCTTTCATACCAAGCTCGGGGAGCTTGCTTTAGCCCATACAATGCTTTCTTTAGCCTACAGACATATGATTTTGCATTGTGAATGATGAAACCTTCTAGTTGTTCAAGATATACTTCATCCTCAATAGTACCATTCAAAAAAGTTGTCTTCACATCCATTTGGTGGATTTTCCACCCCTTTGATGCGACAATGGCAATGATGGCTCTGACGGATGTATATCGTGCAATTGGTGCAAAGGTTTCTTCATAGTCAATACCTTCTTTTTGTGAGAACCTTCTGGTTACAAATCTGGCTGTGTTTCTCAATGTTGCCATCTGATGCATCCTTTATTTTAAATAGCCATTTGGAAGATATATTGTTATATTGATTGATTCACATCGGTGATGTGTATAACCAATACAAATCGGTATTATATTAACCGATACACATCAGTTGAGTGTACGACTGATACAAATCGGTGATATTAACTTGTGATGTGAAAGATATTATTAATTTGATTATATGATGTTTATTTGATTCAATATTATAAAGATATAAATATGAGTATGAATATTAATATATATAATAATAATAATAATATCTATTATTATTGTTATATGTATATTAATATGTATATCACAGATTTATCTTTTCTCATAATATTATGATCATTTTATCTTATCAAAGCTATAAACATCAACAAAGGTCTTCCTTGTAATGGAATGCAATGGAACATGATGAATTTCAAGTTTGTGGTTAAGCATTTTCTATTAACAATTGATAATGATGTGACAATTATTGCAATGTTTCATACATGGCTTATCTAAATATGGAGATGTTGGGACATCCATCAAAAGGTCTCTAAAAGAACTTGCCATTGCACTGTGAGTACTTGTTAGAAGCATGATTAGTTATGTAAGTGCATTTGTAAAAAAACTAGTGAACATGTGACATGATTTGAGGGATGGATAACATCCTTGAAGATGATACAAGATACCACAAGCAATCTAGAGTGAAGTTGTCTCTACATGTGCTATTGCAACTAAGAAACTAGCGGTGGTGGATATACAATAAATATATTGATAAGGACAATGTTAAGGTTGTAATTATTGTTTAATAGAGTTGGCCATGACTTAGTTTACAAGAGCTTGTTGAAAAAGATAACTAACTTAATGATAACTTTGATAAGCCAACAACTTGTAAAAACAACTGTCTTTGTGCACGATGCCTCCCGCTCTCGCTCTCTGAGCGCCTGCTCATGCTCTCGCTCCCACATTCTGTATTCCTCTGCACGCTCCTGCCCCGTGTGACTCCATTCCGATTGTTGACGGTGGTGGCGTGTCTCCTGGCCATGGGGAGTGTTTCGGCGGCTAGGGTTTCTGTCGTGGATGGGTCCCTACCCTCCCTTTCTTCAGTGGCGGCTGGTCTTGCTTCTACAGTTTCTAAGGGGCCTCCCAAGTCTTCTCGGGTGTCGTTGAAGCCTATGGATGGGGCTGCTCTGAAGTCTTTCGTGGTGGCTACTCCTGTCCCAGTGGCTGCTCCCATTATTCTCTCTTTGGGTGAGGTTACCATGGAAGAAATTGAGCATTCTTCATCTATACTTTCCAATTAGACAACTATCTGCAGATTTAGGGGTTTTTGGCCAAGCCTTCTGAGCTTCATGCTTGGATTTCCAAATTTTGGGAACCCATCATTTCTGGTGAGGTTCATATCTTTTGGCAAAAGGTTTTTTCATTGCCAAATTTAACTTTATGGAGTATAGAAATCGTATCCTTTGTGACCATTTTTTAAGTTGGGATGGTCGCTTCGTGTTGATAATTAAACCATGGCATGAGGATTTCAATCCCTCATATGATACTTTTAATAAGATGCCTATTTGGGTTAGGCTTCCAAACCTCCCTCTTCATCTTTGGGTGGATCCTCTTTTGGAGGAGGAGGAGGTGGGTGAGGCTTTGGGAGACTTCCTGATGGTGGATGCGAAATCTACCGACATTCTCCACACCACTTATGCCCGTATATTGGTGGATATTGATGCTTCCAAGGGTTTGCCTGCGGAGATCAGGCTGGTTTCTCCTAAGGGAAGCTGGATTCAATCTTTGGACTATGAAGGAATCCCTTTCAAGTGCAGAAGATGCTTTCAAACAGGTCATGTTGCAGCCAAATGTGGTCTGGGTAAAACCAGGCATTCTGTATCGTGGTGGAAAGGTGCCTCTTCTCAGCATTACACGGTTGTGAAGAGATCTTCTCAACATTACACGGTTGTGAAGAGATCTTCCCAGTAAAGCTTTTCTCGGGTTGTAGCTTGGGATTCTCTTGTGCCTTCCCCTCTGCCGGATGTGGAAAGGATTTGCCCCATAAGGAAGCTATTGGTGTTAGTCAGGGGGTTGACTCTGTGGATGGTCCCCTTGCTGATTTTGTCCTTGTGCGAGCTTCCGATTTTGCAGGTTCTACTAGAACTATATCTTCTTTGTTGGATGGTTCCAGTTTTCCTATTGGTATGCTAGCTGATGTTGGCTCTACAGGTCCTCTTGCTTCTCCCTCTTCTTCTGGTAGGGCTCCGAGAGCTGGATCTCTACGAGTCGACCCTGTGCTGGGTGATGGAAATTCAATGGATGTCAGGAATTCTGTTTTGGATTCCCTATGCTGGCAAGATGAAGTTGTTAAAGTGGAAGAAGGTTGGATTATGGTTAAAGTTAAATCTTTCAAGAGATCTTTGCCTTCTTTTGATATGACTCTCTGATCCCATAAGAAGGGATCTAAGGGATAATATTATTGTTGGTTTTAATCCCGAGTTGTTGTTATTTATAGTTTCATCTTTGGCAGTGTTTTCTTGGGGGGTCTGGCAAGTTTGTTGTGTGTTGGGAACTCTTAAAACATTATCTTAAGTTTATTCTTTGTACAGGGTTTCGGGGCCCCTTCAAAACCTATTTTTACCTAATTCAAAAACTTTGATAAGCCAACATTGCATATATATAGAATATGGTTACATAAATATGTTGAATGGTCAGTATTCCTATGAATACATCTATATACAACATTTTTTGTGAAATGCACCAAGGTTTCTTGAGGTCACAAACTCATTGTAATAAACATTATACACTTTTGTCAATTGTTGGTGTGTGTTTCTTGATAGATTACAAAGGAGGATATATCATAGATTGAGACTCTATGACAAGCTTTCTATAAACCTTATTGTATTGAGTTGATGTTGATTCTCAATAGTGCAATTGTGAATATCTTTTGGTGGTGGGTTTTCCCATGTAAGAGTTTCTCCACATAAAAATTTGCACCTTATTTAATTTTTTACTACATACCATTCCTTGAATTTCATACATGTACTTAGATTTGGTGCTTCTTGTTGACTCTTAACTAAACACATAATATTAAAAACTCATTATTTCAATCTTGACTATCCTTAGTAACAAGGGTCAAATCTCAAACATTTAATATGAGAGCACAAGTTGGTTGTTTGGTTGGTATTTTTATAACAAACTCTAGCATGTGTAGTGGAGAAAACCCACAACTCAAAAGGCAATTGGTGTAAAACTAGGATTAATTAATATGGTAGGATTCTATGAAAACAAAACACTATTAAATCTATGGTAAGTATGTCGAGGTTTGAAATTGACAAGATCCATTGTCAAAACTATGAACTATAGAAGTTGAAGAGAGAGGATCTTCTAGTTGAGAAACATCCTATGGTACATCCTTTTTATGAGCATTATACATATCTTTGATGACAACTTTTAAAAACGAATAAGAAAGCTTGAAATACAATATAGTTGTCTTTCAAATTTTGTGTTAACAAATGTGTCTCAAGAATAGATAAGAAATTCATTATGAAATAAGTTAAATAGCCTAGTTAATAAACTTGTTATATTTATATTCCTTAAAAATGAGGGAAAGTGGTTAAGTAACTAATCATTTAAATTGTTTTAATATGATAATCAAATTGCCTCTAGGAGTAAAGACGGATGAAGAGAACAAATAAATGCTTCTTTGTTCCTCACTAGATTTATGGGACAACTTTGTGATGTCAATGGTAATGAAACAACACTTAACTAGAAAATGTAATTGGCTAGTTGTTCCCTAAGATACCCTACAATTTTTTTGATGTCTTTGGGATGTTTCCACATTTTGGTACACATGGAGGCAATGTTTCCTAGGTGTCCCTGAGTCCCCAAAACATCCCCTATAGGGGATGAGGGTAAAAAGACAATGAACACATCCCTAGGCAACACTGAGGCCATGGTTGTTGACAACTCCACCGATAAAAACTACAATTATAGATTTTTGTGAAAGGAGACAACCATTAGAATGACAAACATAATTTGAATCTCACATATATTAGAGATCTATGATGCTATAACATATTAAACTTGGAGATTGCATAGTACTTATATTGAAGTTGTTTTGTTTCTCTAATTAAAATATTATTTATTTCAATTTCCAACTCTGTTGTACATAGTATGCATCATTCTCTTCCACAAAGCCTATCTTGATTAATGAGCTTCACAACTCTCTACAAAAATAAAATCCTATTAGGAGAATTGAAGCTTCCACAACATTTTGATCATGATAATATACTTCTAGTACTATCTTATCACAAGGTTGGTAATTATGAGCATGCTTGTACCAATTATATCACTCAGAGGTTACTTTTATGCTTCTATTGCTAATATCAATGAAGTAATATAATATTGATTTTTATAGTATTAGTAAATTGTAATTTAACATATAGCTCATGTGAAATTCAACTACACAATAAGCCACCATGACAAATCATTGTGCACCCTTGTATGTAGAATCATCAATAAAAAAATGTTATGCATGGATGTAGAAGTTGTCATAGGATCATTCGCATTTGTAATGGGTTCACAAGGTTACATATAATCAAATTATTGTAACAATCAGCTTGTCGATACCATCCCTACTTTCACATATGGATCAGATCATCCTATCAATGTTTTCCATCCACACATCTGTTGAAGCTTGACTATAATATGTGAGTTAGACCTAAACATATTTGGAGACCGTGTATTTCATTTAAGACATCTTAACTTTCTCACACCTGGATGTGTTCATTCTCATTTTGTATATATATTCTCAAAGATGTTCATTTATTTGTGTGAGAAATGTCTTGTTTATGTTAAAAATCTTGTATGACATTCTGTAGCTATATTACTTCACACATGATCATCAAACCTCTGACTAATCAGCTAGGGAAAGAATATTTTACGGTTACCAGCATACCCTCACAAGGCTATGTTTCATTGTAGGGCACAAAGTGTTAGAAAGAGTAATAACAAAATAAGGTGCACCTATAAGAACAATCATGTTTAGGAGATCACATATGACAAGGTTTGTTCATGCGTCTTCATTACCCACAACTTGCAAATATGGGACCCTAGCATGAAACTTGGCCATGTATCTTTAAATTGCATTGTTATATCGACTTTCACAAGCATGGCAGTTGAAATATTTTCATATTACAGAATCTAGGTGTTCTAAAATTTAATGGCAACAAAGCCGTTAAATGCTGCCATTGAATAAGAGGATTTTGGCAATGCTAGTCAATGAATGAGCATTTTCAAGCTCCAAAATTCTAGTATGAATGAGCATTTAATGAAGCAGACAACAATCAACAGAATGGTTCCCAAAGATGATGCAATGGTAAAAAAACTAATAACCACAATTAATTTAGTGAATTTCTATGCCAGAATGTTAGACTTTCTTTATATGTTGAGGGTTTCTTAAACATAATGAGAGTTCACTAAAGCACGTGAGTATACATTTCTTCATGAAGATTCTGAACCTCCATGATAATTCAACAGACTAAACATACCCAAATATTAAGGCCTATATTAACAGAATGGTGCATATAAACATCGGGGAATCCCCCCAAAAGATTTAGGTTAGATGAGATAGATTTGAAGCAATGGCTTGACAATCTAGACAGCTGCAAAGCCAGGAAGAAAAAGGCACATGTGTTTATGTTTGGAAGATACAGCATGGTGTGGGGATTTTCAAGGCTGGAGCATATTCAATCCCACTTTAACCCAGAAGAAGACGAGGACATAAACTAAATAAATAATTACATTAATCCCTAAGATCTTGTTATGCTGTGATCATTAGCATATAATAGGGTAACTGAAGTGGATAATTAACAATTATCAACTTCCTCGAAAGACTCTGGAGAAGCTAATTACCTACCACCATCAAACTTGGGTTACAAGTGATTGCTCCTCTGGATTGATAATAGATGAAATCTACACAGTAATCATATGTACAAAATGTTAAATCCATTAAATAAGAATTCAAAAGTAGATTTTTGATAATTTCATTATAAGTTATAATTAAGATGCCTGAACATGCAGATGACATACCTTTTCTGTGAACTCTCTAAAAAGTGGCCCTTCCATGGCCTTATCAAGTTCCTGAAAAGAGAAAAAAATTAAAAAGTCTCAGTATACCTTTGTGAGTGCATCTGGCGTGAAATCATGCCCATCGTGTTGAGGTAAGTGTTAAATGTACAAAATGATGCATGCATGTGTAAGAGAAACATAAGATAAATGACCTCCTCGGCATTTATGGAGGAATCAATTTTTAATATGATTTTTTGCAGTTCCTCATCCTTCAAAAGGTTTCGAATTTCACTCGACGATGCTGCAATACAGTATGACATCATTGACTATTAGAAAATTTTCACCGTTTTCAAAGACTGCCTCTGTTAGAAAATATATATTTCAATTGGCAACAAGACCATGAACATAAATGATATTGGTAGTTAAGTACAAGCATAAAAGTCTCAAGAAGTCTTATTGTAAAAGAATCAGATTGCTAATAAAATCTATTACTATTCCAATGCATGAAAAACACGTAACTAATTGTAAAAGACCAAGATTGTCAATTAAAGCAGAGACCATCCAAATTCACAAGAAACTCATGACTAATTGAACAGATGAAACAGATATTGTCAAAATAACAAAAAATCATCCTAAGTGTTTAAAGTTGTATCCCAAGAATATGTCAGGAAAAACATGTAAACTAAAATGTTCAACAAAATCGTTTCAAGAACCCAAATAACAGAACAATAATACATAAAATAAATGTTTTACAGACAATGCCTAACAACCAAATTCAATCAATGGTAGGTATTAATAGTCTATGTGATCAGAGATAAGAATTTCAAAAAACTAAAAAGCAATGATAATAATGGTTAATAAATAAAAATTATATAACATGTTAGCAAAGAAATCTACATGCATACAAGTGAGATCATGGAAGATAGCGAAAGAAGAAAGAGTATATGAGAAAGGACAGAATGTCTATTTACATGTTAAAAAAAAATGATTGAAATTCATTGAAAGGGCTTACATTTATCTGAGAAAAAACATATGATTCATAGATGCTAATGACTTCTAAAACATTCTGATCTGTAATTCCACGATGAATACCAAATACAAGGTGTTCTGGATGAATCTAAGATTTGGTAGAATTCAGCTAATGTACAGTACTCTTGCATTCAAAAATGATAAATCATATTTTTCATCCAACCAGGCCATGCATGTTCCCCGTAGGGATGCATAGGCTCTTATTAGCATAGGGAAGCACCTACTTTTGTTACAAAGTATTTTTCATCCGTACTTTTGTGTCTGCTCTGGCACAGTAGCAATTTTGTTCAACCAGGACTTTCTGTAACCAATGGAAATTGGTCAGCATTATAAAGGTTACTAGGGAAAATGTGCCTATAATGTTGTAGTCTCAACCATCTTAGGATCTAGGGACACGGAATAGTTCAAAGACAGTTGTTTATGATGTACAGCTGTCTTATTCTATCACATCTTTAGTTTGTAGTCTAACATAGCATAGGAGCGAATACAGTTAGAGGAACAGATTGCTTGTAATCTCCTTCCAACCAAATAGATGGTGGGAGGTCAAAGGGATTCATGATAGGTTTTAGCAATTTTACTTCTCTTTAAGACAACCCAGACTGAAACAATAAGTGAGGTAAAAATTCTCTTCAAATTATAAGGGGAGGCTTCCTGATATTTAGAACTACCCCAGACACTAAGTTATGGACAAAATATAAAGTTAAAGACACTATAAAAGGTTTCTCTGGGATTTTCACATAAATAGAAATAACTTCCTATTTGCCTATCCTTTTGCCTTCGCATATTAAGAACTGAAAACAAAATAACTCTACGCACAAACAAGGAAACTTCCTATTGCCAAAAACAGAGACCAACAATCAAATGAAAGCATGATTGAAAAGGAATAACTAACATAGAATAACATATGATTCCAAGGGCCAAACAAATAGATGAATAAACAGCATCAATACAAAGATTGACATTTACTATCAATTGCAGACTAATCAATGAAATCACACACAACTTCAATAAATTTCCACAGCATAAGCATAGCATGCAGCATCTTCAGCTTTAGAACTTTTGGAGAACATTTCCATTTTTATCATATTACTATTTGTAGTAAGTGCTATATCTGACATGTTGTTGGCTAAATATTTTGCAAGTCACTAAGACTACAACTTGCAAAACGTGTACTTTAGGCAGCAGTATGTGAGATTTCTCTCTCCTCTCAGCAATAGGGGAGGCTCCCTTCTTACCGCAGGT